>JAUEKZ010218081.1:0-22441 GCA_031471865.1 Melibe leonina
CCCCCCCCCCCCCCCCCCCCCCCCCCACACACCAACATCTATTTTTTATTTTTCCGTGTGGCGCCCAGCTTCTATTTTCGCTTTTACATGTGCTTCATAACTTGTGTTACACTTGCCCATGTCATTCCCAACTTCAATTTTGGCCTCAGTGAGTTGCTCCCAACTCCTTTTTTTTTTGGATGAAGAATACGATCTTCTATTGTGTACTGATTCATCCGATCCACTATAATGGGTACAAACAAACCTAAGCATAACACACCACTTAACATGCATACAACAGCTAGTAATTTTCCCAAGCCACTCTGGGGTGATTTGTCTCCATAACCCACGGTGGTAAAAGTAATCACTGCCCACCAAAGAGCGTCTGGAATGCTTCCGAAAGCCTGGTTATGAGCTAACTCGCCTTCGACAAAAAACATTAGTGTAGCAAATACAAGACTATTCAAGCCGACGAAGAATACCAGAAGAAGAATTTCCGTTTTTGAAGATGACACTGTTTTTTCCACTATTCTGAATACAGATGTGTTGAAGATGAATTTCAATAGGAGAAAAACTCTCGTTACTCTAAACACTTTCAGAATCGTAAAATGGTGGAGATCTATATGTCCCATTAACAGTAAGCGCCCAATTTGGGTAACCAAAAAAGGACTTATTGCTAACAGATCGATACAGTTGAGAAAACTTGTAAAAAACTTCTTTTTGGAAGGACAGGAGCAAAACCGAACTAATAACTCAAATGTGAACCAGACTATACAAATTATATGCACTAAACAAATAGGGTCTCGTACATCCATTTCCTCCTCATCCTCAATGACGATTATCTTGCCGGTTTCTTGTGTTGAATTTAATATTAAATACTTCTTCAAGCTGGGCAGAGTTTCTATACATTCAACCGAAAGACAGGTAAACGTGAACAAAAGAGAAACGAACCCAAAACAAATTGCAGCTTTGGAACTTCCTGGATCATCAACGATTAGCCAAATTTTCTTTTGTAATTCATTTTTTGGTAAAGTAGGCCTTTTTTCAACGATAGTAAAGCGATCAATCACCTTGGGGTCTCTCAATTGATAAAATTGTAACTCTTGCAGGAAAGCATCAACAGGTACGGAAGAAGGTCTTAGCAGTATTCCCCCGCTTTGATAGAAGTAGAGAATAGCATCGAAGCAATCCGGATTCCTGTCCAAAACATACTCATTGTGCTCCTGGTCGTAATAGAGTTGGCGTCGTCCTCGGTCACCAAGAAGGGTGTTTGGGAAACGTTCGAGTGTTTTTAGCCTTGTTTCAAACCGAACCCCGCTTACGCTGATGGTTACACGAGGGTAGATATTGGGGTTTACTGGGACTTCCTCTTCTTTTTTTTTTACATTGCCATGCTTTATAACGCTTATCTGAAATGAAAAAAAAACCCAACATGATAGATGAGGTAAAATCGGATAGTATGTCACATTTTCATGAGCAAAACCGTCCTTACTTTTAAGACGATCATCGTTTAAATTTTTTGTGTGAAAATCATTTGAATTTGAATGCTAATCTGATATGAGAGACAAGTGCACTGTTTGGAATATAACAGTATAAACAACTTTTATCATTTTAAGGTTTTTAAATACATTTGTCGAGAAATGAAAATCGCCAAAATAAGCGTAAAATCATTTTGAAGATTCTGGGACAAAAACTAGGTAATGTGAAATGACAATTAATGTTTAACGCTTTCATAGCGAGGTCGGATTCTAACCTAACTGAAATACGGAAATATGCGAAATCTTGAAAATGTACGTGTTCTTACACCAGATAGATTAGACTGACATATACCAGAAACTTGAAATCCAGATTTAGCATACATATGTCAGTCCTCAGACATCTTTTCCATCTGGTATAAAATACGTTATTTTCAAGATTTTAAATATTCTGTTTGGTTGTCATCATTTTAATTTATTTTGGTGTTGTTGTTGTTATTGTTGTTGTTCTTCTTCTCATATTTATTATCATTAATAGTAGTAGTAGTGGTATTGGTATTAGTAGTAGTAGTAGTAGTAGTAGAAGTACTAATAGTATTAGCCGTACTTGTAGTAGTAGTAGTCCTAGTAGTAATAGTAGTAGTAGTAGCAGAAGTAGTAGTAGTACTAGCAGTCGTGGTGGTAATACTAGTATTAGTAGTAGTAGTAGTAGCAGAAGTAGTAGTAGTAGTAGTAGTAGTTGTTGTGGTATTGGTGTTGTTATTCGTGGTGGTGGTAGTAGTAGTATTAGTAGTAATAGTAGTAGTAGTAGTAGTAGTATTAGTAGTAGTAGTAATAGTAGTAGTAGTAGTATTAGTAGTAGTAGTAGTAGTAATAGAAGTAGTAGTAGTTGCTGTTGTGGTGGTATTGGTATTGATATTCGTGGTAGTGGTAGTAGCAGTATTAGTAGTAGTAGTAGTAGTAATAGTAGTACAAATAGTAGTAGTAGTAGTAATAGTAGTAAAAGTAGTAGTAGTAGTAATAGTATTATGATAACAACTATTACTATTACCGTACTATGATAATGATTTTTACGATAATTATCACAAATATTATTAGTAGTAGCGATATTAGCATTATTGTTATTCCCGTTATTGTTATTATTATAAATATCATTATTATTAATATTATTATCATTACTATTATTATTATTATTACTTATAGTATCTTGATTATTTCTTTTCCTTTTTGTTTTTGTATCTCTGTTAATTACTCTCTGTGTCATCACAGTTTTTTTATGATATAAAGATAAAACGATATTGTTGTGTCAATATAAGACCTTTTTATTCTGCAATAATTTGTACCTAAAAAGTAGCGTCTGTAAGTATGACTTATTATCGTGTTCTAGCTCTGTGAAATGCCTTTCCTTTGTGGGATAGAAAAAAAATGTACATCATCTCATTTTGATTCTCTTATCTTTCCCTATGAGAACTAGTTAAACTGGAGATGGTATGCAGTGCAATGCAGAAACAAGACAAAGTCAAAAATAGCAGATAAAAAGAAAAAACACACAAACGTAAAATTGAGTAGACCAGAGTGGGGATCGAATCCGGGACCCAGCTACGCCACCTATCGCCTGGCTGGCAGCACGAGACAACGAGCTAACCACTTAGTCATCGGCTCCCCTAAAAAGAGAGCTTCAAGTTAGTACTGATTGTACTCGGTCTGTGTGATGCGTTTTTGATGCATCGGAGCCATAAAACCTGGACGCTCATTGTCTACTTTTCTACCTGTCTTAGGCAGATTCTGCCAGTAAGTAGTGGACTCACTGCACTTTCCGCTAGTTGCCATAGGTGTTTCAATTTCCTATCTCCCTGCACTTCAGTTTGCTCGTGGTCATGTTGGACACCGTTTGCCATCTTTTTCTTGTTTCAAAACTCTGCCAATGTGAACAAGCTGAAAACAAATATTAAATACACGTCTTAAATTAGATAGTGTTGATTTACATAATACTCAATTTCAATTAGGTGACCCCCACCCCCCCAGTCTTCCACACACACACACACCTACACACACACACACACACACACACACACATACACGCACACACAATACACACATACACACACACATACACACACCAGTACATGAATAAAATGTTAAGTCGCGGAAGAACCGTCGTTGCCTATCACTATCACTTGTATACAAAAGTATTAGTTGATACCAACAAGCGACGTCGTAATGTATGCTGCATGCACCACCCACAACACCAGGCATAGGGGAGAACAGCTGATACTGATGCGCCAACACTATTTCATCGATGATTCAAATTATAAGCAAATACAGAGATATTTTTTAATATCGAAAGAGGCCATAGCAGAGCAAATTAATGGAAAAAGTAGCATTTCCAGAAGACCAATAATTGAGCATTTGGGTCAACAAAAGCTTTGGTCAACAGTTACTATCGACAATTCATAATTTAGATGTGGCTGTCTATTTCAATCATTAGATTTTTATATAAAACATCGCAACCCTGCACTCAAAGTTACACCGCCATATTGTTAGTTTGTTAGTTTGGCAGCAAATAAGGCCGACACAGTGGCTTTCCATCCGTCACGATCATGTACCTTTTTTGCAAATTGTTTCCAATTCCCGCTTTGGATCTTTAATTTTCCTTTCAAGTTCAAGGCAGTACTTGCATGTCTCTATTGGTCTACATCTCTTCCGATTTCCTTGAGGGGTCCACCTGAGGGCAGTCTTTGGCAGCGTACATGCATTCATCCTGAGAACTCGACCAGTCCATTTCCACTTCCTATTCTGCACCACGCCAGACAGTGTCTCCAAAGAGGTCGTATACAGTAAAAATGTTTTTGATATGTGTTAGGCTTGAATACCCTGATAATTTTTCTTAGACATTTGTTCTGAAAGGTGTCAAGTGGTTTACTAATAATTGATGTTCTTTTCCAAGATTCTGCTCCAAAGAGAGTAACTATGTCTGATATGTAAAATCTCATCAATAACCACTCAACAGTTTGTCAATTACAAAAGACTATTTATATTTATTTATCGCTCTGCTAAACACAATCCTATCATTGCTAGACTAAACAATACACCAATTGGAACACGAAAATGTGTAGAGAGACTCCAAAATAATTGTAATTCCGGCGAGTATATGGAAGGAAATGAAAGGTCTGTAATAGTTATAGTTTGGCTGCCAGAACCCTGGAGACCTGAATGTGGATGTGCTATGATTTAATTTAACGATTTAAAGATGACTAAATTCATTAATGTCTTCATTGCAGGTCTTTCAGTCCAAATCGCCCAATTCTATCTCTCTGATTTTGACATCAACATCTTTATAAACGCAGACCTACGGCGCATCTTCTTCATGCAGTTGTACCGCTGGCTTGAGTCCCAAATGTCAGTCAAGTGCTGTTTTAAAGTATTGTAGACGTCCGCAATAATGGGACAGTGATAGCGATGATGAAATGCTTGACTATTTCCATCGATAACAGTTCCTAACAATATCGAGAATACATAATCTAGTCAAAATAAGGAAGGGATTGAGTGAGCAGAGTTCTCTTCAACAATATGAACAAAGACGTTGAGGTATCTGATTGGACGACTGAGGTGCAGAAGTAAAGGAAGTAGATAGACGCCTAAATAGAATTGGATGTTTGTTCTAACATGAAAGATTGCATATTGAGAATTTCCCCCAAACAAGTCATGGCTTACCTTGCTTGAAAATCTAATGGGTTATCATTGTGCACTGCAATGATGATGTTGTGTAAATTACTAGATAAATAGCTTCATTTAATGGTTTTTTTTTATCAAAGCTGACAAGTGCATTTATTGCCCTATCCCTGTTTCATTTAAGAAAGTTCATTAGTAAGTAGGTAGACAGATAGACCGTCTACTCTAGCTTTTCCGTTCAACAACTCGCTTAGTGGAAAATACGATGTTTTGTGATGCGAATATAAAAAATAAAAAAATTTAGACTTTTGGCATAAATATGTCTTGTCACTGAAAATGAAATCGTATTTATCTGTTATAAGATCAGGTAATTTTAGAAGATTTTTCTATCTCTAGTTTGTAGTTTGAGAATTAACCTTAACAGTGAAAGTCGCTTTGTCTCCTGGACTAGGGAAGATCATTTTTGATCTTATCACTAGTAAGCACGAGCTAAACATAAAACATCTGCTTTGGAAGTTACGAGATGCCATAGATCTAGTTGGTTCCTATTTGTTCAGACTAGAAATAAAAATAATATAACACCTGTACAAATTTAGATGTAATTAAGTAATGAAGGGAAAAGGAATGGAGATAAATGGATGTCCTTAAATAAGGAAAAAAGAGTCTTGACAGCATAGCAGCAACAGAAGATAATATGAATATTAACCCTTACAATGCTAAGGTTCTTTCTTAAGCAGACTAGATATCACAAGCTTCAAGATTTGCCTCTTCTTATTCCAGATGAATAGGATTTCAGTGGACTGAAATCATTTTATCTGGTATAAAGCGAGTCCTTTAGAGCCTTATGGCCCATGGTCCCGAAGCTTATCCCAGTTTTTGTAGTGTGAAGCAGACAGATGACAATGGTTGCCATACTCTGGATAGGACGATGGTCTATCGCAGATTACTTTCCCCAACCCAAATTGTGGATTGGTACCCATTTTACACCTGGGTGGGGTGAGGTAATTGGAGTAATTTTTCTTGTCCAAGGAAAAACCGAAGTGCCTCTGGTTGGATTCGAACCCGGAGCCCCGGGTTCTGTGCTCCGTCGCGCCAGTTAGGCCACTGTGCCTCCTTTATCTGTTATAGTAACACATTATTTTCAAGATTTTGCATGTTCTGTTTGGTTAGAATTGGATCCCGCAGTAAAAGCGTTAATCGATAGTGTGAGGAAAGGATAGTCAAACACCACACAGTGTAGAGGATGCGAGGAAGAGTCCAAGGGTTCACAAACTGGAAACAACATGCAGTGCAGATACCTACATGACAAAACCAAAGAAAGCAGAAAAACAATGGAAAGAAATAAAATTATACTGAACGGGATCCAAACAGGGACGCTGTCAAGTCACAAATTAAATAGTCTGGCCACCAGCACGAGACTAAGGGCCTTTATCTTATATTATCTTATCTTATCCCATCTTATCTTATCTTATCTCATCTCATCTCATCTTATTTTATCTTATCTCATCTCATCTCATCTTATTTTATCTTATCTTATCTTATCTCGTCTGCTTTCTTCGGCTTTATCTCGTATCTGCACTGCATACCAATATCATTAATTCAAGTTTGACTAATTTCTTCTTGTTCCCCACTTTACTATCTATTTGTATAATATAATCCAAGGCAAGGAAGAGTCTAGAGTGATATATATGATATGATGATATGATAGAGTGGATGGCTTTGGTCGCCATCGCATCGCCACCCAGCACAGCATGCCATAAGCCGCATATGATAAATGATGAGCACTAAGCGATTTGTGAATTGCAAAATCGTATGTCTGTCGATAGCTAGCAAGCTCTTAAACAGAAGGCCTTTTTTTGTAACCCATCCAGTATCATGTGGAATAAACTTAATAAGTTTTCATGGCGTTGTCTTCAGTTGATCCTACTTCTTTCTTATCCCCATGTTCTCTTTAACTTTAAAGCATACTGATCGTTTTGTGGGTTATGTGACTTAAAAAAGTAACAGCAAAAGATTGAAATAAATACATATTTTATTAATCTCTCTTGTTCAAGTATATCATTTTATTTCCGTTATAAAAGTGTGTAATATAAGAGAGTGAAGTAGATATCGTAAACTTCCACAACAAGAACAAACATTTTAAAAAGAAGAAACAAACAAGCAAGCAAACAAACAAACGAACAAAAAACCAACGAAGTTAGAACATTCTAAAATAAATCATATATGAAATTGTTAGCCTATGTTATATTATAAATGACTGACATTTCTTTTTCCTTTTTCTGTTATTTATCTTATTTTGTTTCATTCATATTTTTTTTTTTGGCTTTTTGATTCTAAATCTATTCTAACTTTAACTGGATTTAGGCTCGGTGTGAATAATTTGACCAGACTTACCAAATCGAATATAATCAGGTGGACCCAATATCAAAATAAATTTAGAATGTAGTTTCTCACTAGATTTAAGTTTGGCCTTACAGAATCGGGTTCAGGAGACCATACCGTAAGGCTAGTCTTGCGGTCTTAGGAATATCAAAGGAGTATAAGTATAATGTTACTGTTCTTGATTGGGTGCTTGGTTTTGCTTTATCTAATTTCCAAGTGGCGCTATTGCCGCGAATTGAAAGCGTAAATGAATTGTTCAATAGACCCTCCGCTGTGCTGGATCTAGGTCTAGTTCTGCATATTGACTCCGACATTACCTTATCATCTCTTCTACAGGGAACGGCATAGATTATAACAAAGACATAAGTTACATACGGCTTAATCATCAACCTGCAACAACGAAAGGCATAATATGTCAGTTAATTGAAATCTGATTTATCTGGTATAAGAACAGGCATTTTTAATAGTAATAAATATTAGAACAACACTGCTAACAGTGAAATGGTTAAATTACCTTTCGTGTTATTCTTATATTGATCATCTGAGATATATGGTGAATTGTTCCGATTAGAGTGGAAAACGGAAGTGTTACTTGAAGAGATCCCGAAATGCCCGGCCATTGCGTAGGTACTGTATCGATGTACGTCTTAAGTGGATCTCTTACTGAAAGCCCCCCCCCCCCACTTATATCGATCTTCTTTCTAATCTGCAGTCGGTTTAGTATGTTGTATTTTCGCTTCACATTATAGTTGTCGCTCTTTCAATTCATCTACATCGGCATTTTACTGAGCAGGAAATGGACTGGGCAGATAAGGAAAAGATGATGTGTGCTGGTCCAAGATCCAGACCTACTACAAAGCACCTCCTATCGACTTCTTGAGAGATCACACTGGACAGAAAAAGAGTGAGACAATCTATTCTGTATTGCTATCCTCGTCCGTGTAATCTTCACATGAAGCTGACAATTGAGATATTCCAACAGTGGTGTTTTTCAAGCCATCTTTGTAGGAGGTTGCGAGACCATCACCTCTCTGCAGAATAAACGTGAAGTTGGCAGCGATGGCAGGGACGAAAAAGGCCGCGGTGAAAGCCCCCGTGATGGCACACACACTCGCAACAAGTTTCCCTATTGGTGCGTTGGGCACCTGATCCCCGTAGCCAACGAGAGTCATTGTGATAACGCCCCACCAGAACCCGCCAGGGATGCTATGAAATTGGTTTTCGCTGTTATCAGAAGAATGTTCGGCAGTGTACAATAAGCAGGCAAACATGACAACGCAGAGACACATGAAGTATATCGACAGGAATATTTCATATATGCTACTTACCACCGTATCCATTAACGATTTCACTAATTTTGTTTGTCCAGATACCTTGATCAGTAAAAGGAATCTAAAGAGGCGAACTGCACGGATAGCGGAAATAAATTTCTCGTTCTTTGTCATCGCAAAATTATCTTTTAATATAAGTGAGAGGATGTCATAAAAAAACGGAAGAATTGAGATTAAATCAACAACATTTAAGAATTTAAAAAAGAAGACTCTCTTCTCTGGGCTGACCAAGAAACGAATCAAGAGCTCAAGGACGAACCAGATCATGCATATTCTTTCCAATACAAATGTATGAATATCCTTAGTCATATAAATATCCTCTTGGAACTTAAAGGATTTTTTACCATCCATATTCGTCAAATTTACGAGATTGTACCCCCTTTTTTGTGGTAGAGTCTGTTCACAGATCATAACAATGGCCACTACAGTAACCAGTGTTGAAAACAAAACAAATACTTTAGCTTTTATAGAACTCTCAGGTTTTTCCACAATCCTCCATATTTTTCTCACAGTCTCATTTTTTGGTACCACCTCCTTTATTTTCTTAGGTATATGATGAATTTTTAGAAGCTCATAAAAGACTTCTTCGCCTAAATCGTAAAACCTGACTTCATCAAGAAATATGAGAATTGGGACATTAAGTGGCTTTTTCAGTTTTCCCCCGCTTTGATAGAAGTAGAGAATAGCATCGAAGCAATCCGGATCCCTGTCCAAAACATACTCATTGCGCTTCTTGTTGTAATAGTGTTGGCGTCGTAGTGGGTCACCAAGAAGGGTGTTTGGGAAACGTTCGAGTGTTTTTAGCCTTGTTTCAAACAGGACATCGTCCACCTTTATAGTAACACGCGGGTAGATATTGGGGTTTATGTGGTCTTCTTTCTGCTGTCCTTGACATGCAATTATCTGGAATGAACGAAATAGAATAAAAAATCACATGACGATTTGAAATATATATTTTGTATTCCCAAATAAAACTTTGCACCATCCATCCATTACATCTGGTACGCAATGTAGCTTATAAAAAAAGGCCTTTCCTTACGCTGTAAGATTTTCTATAACTGTAGCCCTTCCATAGTGGGTTTGATTCTAACCCAACAGACATATGCAAAATCTTCAAATGCGTATAGTGATTATATCATATGAATCAGATTTAACTAAACGGACCAGTGACAAAAGCCTAACTACAGACTTTTGACATAAATGCCAATTCATACAAATCTGATGAATCTGGTAAATGAACAGGTACGTCTTGAACATTTATATAAATCTAATGATTTTGACTAGAAATATTCTTTGCAATGACAGGGTTAACATTTCACGCACATTTCAACTAAAAATGTTAGCATTCTGCGTCAAATATCACTGCATTGTAATGAGAATGACTGATTCATAAAAGTACAACAGTCCTAACAATAGCAGCACTGTGAGCATGATGGTGTAAACCAGATAGACCATGGGTAAAAACTAACCCCCCCTCCCCCCCCCCCCCCCCCGGGGAACTTTTAAGACATATAAGTTTGATTAGTTGGATGCCTTGAGTGTATGATTCCACCTGTTTGCCAAAAAAGTGACCGCCATCCCAGAGCTATCAACCTTGAATGGTCATTGACTGCGACTTTTGAAATAGGTAATCTGATTTCTTTAACATACATGCAGATAATTTTCTGTAATTCTGCCGACTTAGACAAAAAGAGTCATCCTTACACAATATAGTTGGGTTTTTTTAAACTACAATAAAAATCATCCTTTTCAAACGGAATTTTACAATAACAAGGTGAATCCCTCCACCCCGCCCCACCCCCACCCCCCCCCCCACCCCTAAATAGAAAAATAAAAATAAAACCGCACAATGAACAAACACGGTAGCTAAATTATAATGATGGTAATTAAAACAAATGTTAACAAAATGAAATACTACTGTAGTCAAAACACTTTCTTTAAGGGTATGGAAATGGGAAGGAAAATACGATTGCCACCCATTTTTACAAAAAGCCAAAATGTGCGTGAATTCATGAATTCGTAGATAGAACAGCAAATCGAATAAACTGATTTTAATGACTCAACAATGCATTCTCTTGTAAAGATAGAAATCCTAATTTTGAAGTGCACTTTAGGCCATGAATTGAGTTTTATTTGCTGTCATCGCCTCATAATTGGAAGACTTATTGAACATTTTTCAGGAAGGAGTTTTGTCCTTTACTCTGGTCTGGATAGTGATTTTCCCGCTCAATTTTGCATGTCGGGAGACAATCGTATTTTACCTCGTTTCTATACTAATTGAGACAGAGATTTGAAATTCAATGTGATGTTGATTGATACAAATTTTGGTTGACTTAGCATTAGATTAAATGAGCTACAGCGTTTTCAAAGGATATATTTTGTTTAACCCTCAGTACTGTCTAAATTGCAAATACACCCAAGCCGGTTGGACATATTTTGAAACAAATATGACTCTTGGTGAAATCCCATAATTCCTCGCCGTATGCTTTCCACCACACCTAACACATGCACCTCTAAAACTGCCCCATGCTTCACACCCTCTTCCATAAAATCCCGCGGAATGGTGAGGTGGGGTGAAAGAGGTAATTGAAACATGCTGGTCCGCAATCTCTCCATTTTTTATGTTACTGTCGCTAAAGTATCATTCAAAACAATACTTTAAGTCTGTTTTCGCTTATTCTATGGGTACAAAATGAAAGTATTCATCGTCTCCCACGTTCTGTGAAATTACATGATCATGTTATCTCTCCCAATAATTATATTCTTATTATATAAAGTTGCCAATGTAATTTTGATTGACTAATAATATGATTTATCGTTAATTCTATTTCATCTGTTTAGCAAATAAGTATGAGTTGACTCACTTTATCAGCAGGATTTTTTTGTGAACCATCATTCCCTTCGATTTTCGGTTGTTTTTGCTTGGCTTTATGTGTCATTTTCTCCGTATTGTGAGAACATTCAAATCTGTTTGGACAAACAAGTAAAAAAAATGGTTAACTTTCTAAAACATAAGTATTACTTTTTTTAATAGGGCATTTTAATACCAAACTTTCTTCGTATATTTGGCCGCTGAAATAACTCGGGAAACCTGCTTTCATATAGTTTTGCGAACCGGAAGGTGGTCCTGTTTTCATCCTTTCACAGCGAGGTCCGATTCTAACCCAACTGCAATAATGCAAAATCCTGAAAATATACGTGTTCTTCTACCAGATACATCAGATTTCAGTGAACTGACAGTTTACTGAAATCTGATTAATCTGGTATAAGAACAGGCAAATCTTGAAGATTTTTGCGTCCTTAGCAGTGAAAGGGTTAAATGTAAGTTTGATTGAAATTATTGATTTTTTTACGAGAAATGCAGACACTGTTGATTTTCGAGTGATTTGTGCCATTATTTTTTTATCTCGAAAATACATCCGATCATCAAAGTAACTGTTTCACTGTGCGAGGACAAATTCTTACCAAACAGAATATGCACAATCTTGAGAAATTGCGTGTTATTCTATGGGATATATAAGATTTTAGTGGACTGACACATGTCAAAAGCCTAAAGTTCAGGGTTTCTTAGCATGGGTCATTACGCTGAAATCTTATTCATTAGGAGTAGGAACAGGCAAATCCTAAGTATTTGAGATTTAGTTAGTAGTAAGTAGCTTTAAGAAATAACCTTAGCATTGAAAGGGCTAAATATTGTTCATGAACAGAGGAGTAAATATTGAAAAACAATAAGTGAAAGTGAGTTGTAAAAGCAAGCACTAATACATTTAGAGTCTAGTCAAATCAAACGGGCTGATGCATTACTGGGCTTCGGTATTCTGGGGTTCGATATAATGATAATAATAAAAATATTGATAATAATAATGATAATAATAATAATAATAATAATAATAATAATAGAGAATCGTAGTTATCTATGGCCCAAACTTGAACAACGACCTTAAGTGTTGATACCAATTCTGAAACTGACGTTTTAGCTAGAATCTAGGCCTCTGGAACGAAAAGCCACGACCCCTTTCAATTTAATACCAATGTCGCCCCCTCCCCACTTGTGTCAGAGCTTACCTGGCCTAAAAATATCGAGGGATTATGTCAATGCGCTGCCGTCAAGATATCTTATTTTTTTGGAGACGTTGTTTTGATTCTCAAGAAGGCTTTGATCCTTCTTGATCGTCATTTTAGCTAGATTCATTCGTAAAAGATTATTGTGATCCTTTGTCTAGACATTCGTCTACGTTCTTTAGGTTTTGAGTTTTTTCGTTCAACTCGCCAAGACTAGGAGGAGGTTCAAGTTTTTAAGTGTGAAAATCAAATACGAGATCTGAGTTTTAGCAAAAGACCAAAGGTTTGAGCTTATGACTAGAGAATACTACTACTATCTGGACTAGACAGTCGTCTATGTTTATGACCAATACCTACGAGCTGGGGAACGAGCTAGACTCTACATAGTGCTACAAATGTAGATATTTTGCAACCGTTATTAAAATTTACCTATTATGGGGTGGGAAAAAAGAAGAGAAAATACTTTGCCAATCGATTCAACTTTTTAGTTTTGAACTAGAAAGAAGATTGGGTGAATCACACACCGATTATATAGAAATAAAATGTTATAAAGTTATTTATTTCCAGAGACGGACGTTAAGTATACTTAGTAAGAGACTGTGTGTGTGTGTCACGGCGTCGCCTCGTGGTCGCTACAGGTCGATTTAGATATTGGAACGTATATGTTAACAATCCTTATAAACCGCTCCAGTGCAAGAAGGTAAAACATTTTCTTTAAATTGCGCTTGAAGAGGAGATATTCCAGAAAACAGCTAAATTTAACACCAAACACCTTTCGATTATTGTTAGTCCTGCGATGACGTCACGAGGACGTCACGACAAAGCACATCGAAGGTTGTGAAGTTAGACTAAAAAAGGGGTGGGTGGGTGGGGAAAGGTGTGTGGTGTGTATATGAGTGTGTCTGCAACTGGACCCAGACTTGAAGGCTTGAAGTTCATCGATTTAACTAATTTGCAACTTCACAACTATTTACATTTTCTTGAAGAAAGAGAACAACACTACCATTTCTAGGTAGCAGTAACTCTCTAAAAACTACTCTATTTCAGTGAAACTGTACTTGGGTTGCTAGTGATAACAATAGAATACTTGACATTTCTATAGCGTGTTTTCAAAATTGCATACATAATGCTTCATGCGCTTCATGTGTTACTTCTTTGGGCTTATTCGATTAAAGTGGGAAAAGATGAAAACAGTTCGTTGCAGCTAACCAAAATTGTCTACGATACATTCAATTATTAAAATTTGCAACATCTAGGGATCTAAGAAACCGAAACAAACAAACAAATGGAGTGAATCGCAACGAAGTAGTAGAAAGAGAAATTCGTGTAAACATTTGGCGTGTGCACGTGTTAACGCGAGGACGTGTGAGCGTGCATGTGTAAGTGGCATGTCTCTCCTTCTTATTATTGAAGGTTCGAATTTTCTTTTTATTATTCTCAGTTTAAATTCTTTAACCGTCTGAGTGGCTTTGCTTTTTTTCACTTCCTTACGCCGTTTCTTGAACTAGTCTACATGAAATTGATATGAATACTTACAACTTACATGGGTGTGCCACACGATCTTTTAAAGCTTTTACTTTTTTTATGGTTTAGAAAAGCAATTCGTTTTTTTTCTTCTGCCATGGCTGTGTAACAGTAACAGGACACACAAATAATTGGCTTATTTAACATGTGTCCACAATTAATTCATACGCAAAGCAAGGCAGTGGGATTTTCTTTTCACAACACATTTAGATTCTATCTGTCCAATGCCATTAGTTTCTTCGTGGAAACATTGTTGTAGTTCGTCTTTCCTATCTTCCAGGGAGCTTAAGATTGGACATATTTATTATAGGTTGGTAAAAAGATCCATAAAGAATGAAATTCCGCTAGTTTTCCCCAAAAAATTATAAAAATAAAATAAGATAACGAGTGTCAACATTACAAAGTTACTGCCTACTGCCCTTGAAATGTCATTTTGTGTGAATTTTGAAAAACGACCTTTTTATGTAAAAAAAAAAAAAACAAGGGGAAAAATAATGAAGGGTTAAGGATAATGATATTATTTCACAGAATTTAAAGAAAGGACTCAATATCTCATTTCATTTAAAAATGTTTTGGTTATTTTGTAAGCGCCAAAAAAATTTGTGGTGGTACTTTTTTATGCTGTATTACAACCCTTTTTAAAGACCCCAATTCATAAACTCGTTAAAAAATGTTACCTTTCAAGTTCAAGGGCAATAACTTTGTCACATTAACATTGATTGAAAAAATAAAATTGAATGGTGTCCTTCAGGTATCCACCGTGACCAACTAACTATAATCATATGTCTTGTTTGTTTATTGAGATTTAGAGTTTTAGTTTTAGGGTGCTTGCAACTGCTATGGTCATATAAGAATAAGTGCCAAGGGGTAAGTAAGATGAAAGGCCAGTTAAAAGAAAAGCCAGACTTTGACCCTGCCCAGGGACGTTCCACAGAGTTAAGAAAAAAAACCATCTCTCAAAAAAGGTGACATAGAAAGAGGTGATTAACAATAACAAGAAAAGAAACATCACCTCCCACAATCACAAAGCAGGACACACAAACAAATGATGACTACCACACACATCATGCACTATAGTATAGTGGCCAGGCAGGACCCAGGATATTCTACCACCCATGCGTACTAAAGTACTCCGGTCTTCTAGATAAAGATAGCAAGTGACCCTGTATTTAGGCACCACAGTGTAAACCATGACGATGATCAAAAGTCTGTTAGGACAACAGGCAGGACCAAGACTGAGCTAACAGATAAAAAGCAGCTGTGTGTGTCATTGTCCCGCTTCTAACCCCAACATATTCAAGATTCCTGTGTTCTTATTCTTATTCTTATACTAGAAAAATAAAGTTTCAGTGGACTAACTAATGCAAAAACCCTGAAATTTCGGCTTTTGGCGCACGTCAGTCCACTGAAATCTTATTTATCTGTTGAAAGAAGAGGCACATTTTGAAGACATGTTTCTATTTATAAGTATGAGAAATAACCCTAGCAGTGAAAGTGTACTAAAAAAAGTAAAATGATAGTAAAGCCAAAGGAGAAGAAACAGAAATAGCAGAGTTTCCTGGGGGAATGTTACCTGAGTGGCCTATAACAGACTCTGAAGTCCTGATCAAGATTTTTTGCTCACAGTACAGTCAGCAAACTGTAACCTGAAGCCCAAACAGTTAAGATTCTTAGCTCTATCGGTTTCAGGTAACAGTTTTGTTATTAAGAATAAAAAATAGAAATAAGCACTCGCTGCAAGCACTTCTCCTGTCCGAACTTTACTATCATGCTTCAATTGTGTTCCAGACAAACATAAAATCATACTGGAAAAGACTGATGTAATCGCAAAGCAGCCAGGGAACAATTACGACATACAATCAGAGAGAGGAAAGAAAACGGGATGCAAAGGAACTGAAACACGCTTTTAAAAAAAAATAACATTGCGTGTTATGGTCTTAAAAAACAACAATTCAAATAGCCGTGTAAAATGTTGGAAAGAAATTTAATCGGAATTCATGTTCAGCCACAGTCCACAATAAATAATTACAACATGACCGCAGGCTACAATATCAGTCGTTAATAACCACCACCAACATCATTTTCTCCTCACAAAGAAAATAAACAAAGAAACAGAGGGAAGAGGATACCCTGAGTGCGTTCTCAACAGTACTGCCCTAGCCATACACCCGCTCTAACTAGAACTCCAGCCAACCTTCATAGTCTCCAAGTCAAGCCCACTCCCCCATAACCCAATCGTAACCCATCACCCACACGCCACGTTCATCAAAGACATCGTGTTCAAACTTGACACCCTTGGTCTACTTCAAAGATGTCCAAACTCCAGGGACGCCCCCCCCCCCCTTTTCGGCGGTCTATCGCAGACGCATAAACATCAGGGGTAATTTAGTTCGAAGAAGAATCAGTTCCCAAAACGGTCAATCCTGGACCCCCATCTGTTCAGGCCCTGTTTGACCTGCCCCAAAATATGTTGCGAGACTGTTATTGCTACTGCAACTATACAAGTTCCCGAACTTTTAAAAACATTTCAAGCACACTTCGAGTGATCTGCATTGAGATGAAAGAAGTGCATGATCATCTCTATAGGGTACAGTGGCCGAACATTGGAAACGATAGAGACACTGTGGGCACTGATAATTCCAATTCCAAAGGCCGATCTGGTAGTCATGATTGGAGGCTCTTGACATCATCATTCCCCATGACCTTGACACACTAAGACTAAGATTGACTACTTACTGACACCCATCGCTCTCTTTATTTCTTTCTCTCTCTCTCTCTCTCTCTCTCTCTCTCTCTCTCTCTCTCTCTCTCTGTCTGTCTTCTCTGTCTCTTTTTCATCATTATTATTATCATTATTGTTATTAACATTATTATTATTATCATCATCATCATCACCGTTATTATAATATATGAATAGTTATCCCTTTTTTTCATTATATTTTTTTATCATTTACTGGTAGTATCACTATCATTGGTTTACTTCTACCAACCCATTTCTGCTTCGCTAACAAATTATATTATATATTATAGTAGAATAACAGACACATACTATCAGTGGTGAACTTTTCTTTCATCAAGAAGGTATACATAGAGCGTATAAGGTAAAATTATTAGCGCAATGAACTTTAAAAATTTGATCCTCTGTTTAGTCAGCACTACAGATAATGACTGGAAGCGTTAAAAAAAAGCTTTTGACGCGCAATCATTTATTCAGCACTGCCTTGTCCCACCATAAAACATGGTGACAAAAAAATCCAATGGCGTTTAGTTTTAAACTAAGACGGTATATTGAGATTTTTTTCATGTAATTTTAAAGTAGATCAGCAGCGACCAGGTGGCGGCGCTTCCACATACACACATGGAGAGAGAGAGAGAGAGAGAGAGAGAGAGAGAGAGAGAGAGAGAGAGAGAGAGAGAGAGATTCTTCCATTTTCTTATTTCATATACCTGTTTCTCTTTTGACCTGAGGAAGGTCTATTGGCTGAAACTTTGACTGTGTTTTGTTTGTCTAGACTGTCTGCTTTAACACTCGCATATTTTCCCACTAGATTTGTACACATCTAACAAAGAGACAAAGTCTAATTTTAAGAGACAAAAAGATAACGAATAGACAAAAAACTATCCATTTCCAGCAACAACAATAAATATCTAAGAAGGCAACACAAAGCCTCAACTCAGCAATCCTTTGCCTGGGACCCGACCTGCCTCTGCATGCCCACGAAGCATCACGTTCCTGAAGTTGGCAGCGATGGCAGGGACGAAAAAAGCAGCAGTGAAAGCCCCTGTAACCGCACACGTACTCGCCACAATTTTCCCGCCAATTCCAACAGGAACCTGGTCTCCGTAGCCAACGGTTGTCATGGTGATCACACCGAACCAGAATGTGCTAGGAATGCTTGGGAAATTGCAAATATCCTGACCTCCTTCGAGTGCATGAATGGTGACTGAGAAGATGAGGACGTAAGTTGCAAGGAAAAACAATGACATAAGTAGTTCCCTCTTGCTGGCCCGTATTGAGTTTGTTAATGCTGTTACCAAATCGATTTGTGCAGATGCCTTTAGGATCCAAATGATTTTAGTAAGCCTCGCGACCTTGATTGTGGATAAAGCTCTTCCTTCAAAATAAACATCTTTGTAAAGTAATACGATGACATTGGATAGAACAAAAGGAACGATAGATAGAATATCGATTATATTGAAAAAATTCAAGAAGAAGCCTCTTTTCAGCGGACATGCTATAAAGCGAATCGTAAGCTCAATTATGAACCAAGCGATGCAAATGATTTCCGTAATATCTAGGAAATCTAATCTGTCGAATTTAGGAAGCGTTGACTCCTTGAATTCAACGTCATAGTATCTACTTGTGTCATTGATAAGTTCATAATATTGATTATCGGGTAAAGTATGCAAACAGAAAATCACTGTCGATAAAACATTGACTATTGTTGTAAACCAGACAAAGGTTTTTGCTCCAACCGAACTGCTAGGTTTTTCAACCAGCAACCATAATTTTCTTTGCATCTCATTTTCCGGCATGGGCTTTTCTCGTTTGAGCCTGAATCCTTCACTTTTAGCAAATGCTTCAAACACTCTCTCTCCTAATTCGAAAAACTTGATTTCATCAAGAAACAACTGGTAAGGGACATTTGGGGGCCTTTTTAGGGTGCCATTGCTCTGGTAGTAATAGAGAATGGCGTCAAAACTCTCACGATCTCGATGAAAAATTAATTCATCTTTACATGGTTCGTAATAATGATTACGTTTCCTCCTGTCCCCAAGAAGGGTATCAGGGAACCGATTGATTGTTTCGAGCCTGGTTTCAAACCGCTGACCGCTCACATTAATGACAACACGGGGTAAGGGCGTGTACTTCGTCTCCTTCCTCTTCTGCTCATGCCTGTTGCAGCAGTGGGTTGTTTTGAACAGTCCATCCCGGCTGCCGTGGTGAAGAGAGAAGAGAAGAGACGGGATTAGATAGACATCAAGAATATCCTAATACTAATATTGATTAACTCAAGGCTCCGACAGAGAGTAACTTGCGGACAAAGATAAGTGGATAGTAGACATTCTTTTTATCACTCCCATTTTTGAAAGGGTGACGAACTTAAAATGAAATCAATTATGATATTTACGAAGGAGAATTTAATGTCAACGTATACTAGATAGTTGATGAGAATAGTACATGGAAAGATAAAAAGACATTGTAACTAACACAAACGAAATTGGATTTGTAACAGGCATACATAGCATTACCCTAGCAGTCACACCCTAGCTATGTAAATCTATCATAATCGACAATCACACGCTAATTTTCAGGTTCCTTGCCTTTCAATATTTTAATATTTATCAAACAAAATAAGAAAAGCAATAACAATATATAATATTAAACATTTATAAAGCTTAAAAGTTCTTTTTTTTTAATGGGTGTAGAGATTCATATTTATTTGTCTAATACAATTATCTACAATATTCTTCAGCGTAAACCATATCATGCTCATCTCTCTAAAACCTTGTAGGTCTATCTAATGACTTTTCCTTCGTAATTTTGTGTTAGATTCTTCAATTCAAGAACAAATTAGAGACGGTCTATAGTCTATGCTTTATAATTAGAGATTGTCTAGATAGAATGATTTGTTGAAAATAGAAAATTCACAAGTGTCTATCTAGACCTGCTTTTTAAATATTGCTTACCAAGTCGATTGTAGTAAACCTAGCATGATACTTATAAAAAGAAGAAATAAAATCTAAACCGACATTTATAAAGAAGAACGAAAATTCAGAATAGCTGACACTGACAGAATCTTTGAGGCAAATTCATCAAACATAACAAACGGAAATTGCGTAGTAAAATGCTGTGTTCAAGATTATTGAGGCATCCAGTAACAGAGAAAATGCACAAATGAGTGTGCAAAGGATAGACAATCTACGAATACTAATCTACTAATAAACAGTGATGAGCCAAATTTGAAATGATGTGCAGTGTAAATACAAATGGAGAAAAGTCTCCAGAGCAGGGTTAGACCTAGGAAATGCCACGGCAACCATCGACTGGACGATATCACAAGACTTCGTATATAATTACTACTTACTTGTCAATACCAAGGTCAACCTAAGGAGGATATTAATACGGATAATAATAACAATAATAATGAAAATAATGATAAACATTATTATCATTGTATTAATAATAGTAATGATAATAATCGTAATAATAATGACAGTAATGATAATAACCAGGAAGAGAAGCCCAGCCAATGGCGCTTTACAATAATATCATAAATGATAGCAAGGTATAACGACCTTAATAGAACATGAGCAGCAACATTTCAGAGACAAAGGTACAAATAGTAAGTGAAGTGAGATAAAGATATCTGCAGAACAAGATACCTTTAAAAATAATGGTAACATTCAAATAGAATTTCTTTCCGTTTTGATCTAAAATCATTTTAGGGGTTCTCTCATTTTGAGTGGGATGGGAGGGGGGGGGGGAGAGGGAAGGATGAAATTCCATATCCCAGGGCCGAAATTAAAAAACAAGAACGTTTGCAATATGATCTGAGTCTTGGTTGAAGCATATTATTCAAATTTAAACAGTTCTGTAGTGTTCGTTTCAGGTCGCAATGATGACGAAGGCCTGTATAGAGTCAGGAAATCGTTATAGCATGAGATATGACAATTGCACTATTTATATATATATATAATAATAATGATAATAATAATAACCATTATTATTATTATTATTATTATTATTATTAATATATGTAACAGGACAAGGCCGTTTTATAATTGATTTTTTTATTCTACAAAAATATATTCATTAAAATTCATGTAAAGGCAGATTCGCCGCAATATGCGTCCAGACGTTTAGTTGTGGTAACTATGTATATCTAGTTAAGCTGTGCCCTCTGTTTGAAGTTTCGTAGATATTTTACACCAGGTTAGCAGGCTAGATAAAATAGAAATAGAAATGCAATAATACAATCCACATAAGAAGATAAGTGCGGCAACAAGAGTTTTGGTTAACTCAGCGGTGAGATAATTACAAGTTAAATATATTTTCTCTGTTGAAAGCATAGGGATTTACAATGATTTTAATTTTTAGAAGTCATTGATAATGATAAGTCATAACCAAATATTCTACAGGACAAAGGCAAAGGTACCTATTCGTCAGTCAGCAGATTGTCAGAAGCACAAAAGTCCGATAAAAATGAATTGAAGAACCATTCTCATTAAATGTGTTGTTGCTTTTCTTTAATCCACTCCGCCTCTTAATAGGTAAAGCATGCGCCTCGGAGTAGGTTGGCCGGGGGTTCGAAATCCGGCCGCGTCATACCTATGACTAAGACTAAGACTAAGATGTTCAAAATCGGTCTTTAAGCTACTCAGCATTATAGAAACAGTGCTCAGACTGTTTGAGCCGGTTTCATTACACAAAATGTGTATGATGATGACATTTTCGAGTGAAATCACCACTCCGTTTATCTATGCGTGGCATCAGGTAAATTGTCTAGAGACTTCCGCTTTTTATATGACCTACACTGTGTTCCAAAAAGTCAACCATCCAATTTGTTATTTTCACGAATTTAACTTTTACGTGTATTTTCACGGCATGTTTTTTACCAATCATCAGAGACCAGTTGGGCCGCGCTTCCTTCCACACACACTATTGACTAAAGCTGTCCCCGCGGAAAATTGAAAATAAAAAAGCCCAAAAAGGTAAACATTTCAAGCAAAAATTGCAAAAAAATGAACAAATTGCAAATGTTCATTATTGTTTTTTAGCAAACAGCGCACAATGATTAAACGTTTTTAACATTTCATGAATTCACAATGTAGCAAAACACTCATTCCCTCAATGGGAGGAAAAACAACAAGAAGTAGGGGGAAAAATTTAGAAAATTAGAATTAAGAATGTTGAATTAATGAAGACGTTACTGAGCATGTGTGTGTGTCACTGCGCCGCCTCCTGGTCGCAAAAGAACGATTTAGAAATAAACTTACTTATATTTAATGATA
>JAUEKZ010218192.1:0-22437 GCA_031471865.1 Melibe leonina
GGAGATGAAGTAGAGCTTGTGTCTGGAATACCAGGAGATGAAGTAGAGCTTGTGTCTGGAATACCTGGAGATGAAGTAGAGCTTGTGTCTGGAATCCTATGAGATGAAGTAGAGCTTGTGTCTGGAATCCTATGAGATGAAGTAGAGCTTGTGTCTGGAATACCTGGAGATGAAGTAGAGCTTGTGTCTGGAATACCAGAAGATGAAGTAGAGCTTGATTCAAAAACTCTAGAAGTTGTCGTACCAACATACGGAGTGGGCTTGCTTGAAAGCTGAGTAACTGTTGTACAGGCATCCACACACTGCACCATGACTTCATAATCAAAGCAATACTCTCCTGGTGTTTGAGCACTGTTGTGACAAACCAACCCACGATTCAAATTGCAACTCACAGCTTTCTGTCCAGCTATGTCATAACGGATACCATGAGGATGGTTGACATCAGGTACAGTCCGACACATGATTTGCACAGGCTCAGCACAGAAGGAGAAGGAAAGCCGTAAATTACTGATTGTTTCTTCATCTCCGTCTCTATCAGGTCTAAATGAGTTCATCCATCCAGTCCACCCGCAACGTGGTGTAGGTATTTTTGGTATTCCGGTAGTAATTGGCTGTGTTGTGGATTCTGAAAAAGTATGAAAACATTACTTCTGACAACTAGTATATTTTTCATAATTTTTTTTAATCTTTGGATCTAAGTTAACACAGCAAATCAATTTGAAAAATGGTGAAACTGATATTTTAATCACTTGTATAGAGATCTATATAATATCTGGAAAGATGACTGTCCATTCTGAGAGTAATACTGCAAGGTTTCACATAATTTTTCCAGGGAATGAAATATAGGCAATACCTGTCACAGACTGGGTGGTTTTAGAACTGGTTGGAATTGTTGGAGAAGTTGTGGCAACGGGAATGCTACCTGGAATAAAAATAAAAATGCAGAAATCATGTAGCAAAGAATGAATCACAACAGCCTTATTCATAAAACATAATATTGCCTCATTCATGGAATTGGGCATCTGATTGATGCTAAGTTCTCATTTCTTGAGTTATTTGGCAAGAGTTCAAATCCATGTCGGAGCCATGTTTTTTTCAAGGCCCTCCTGTCCACTTGGCAGTACATTGTGTGTCATGTCAGTTTATTAAAAGTAAAGACAGCTTGGCAAGCAGCTACAGGGTACCACACGTTGTCATACCTTAACCCTTTCACTGTTAAGGACCAAAAAAAAATCTTTGTCTGCTCTTATACCAGATAATCAGATTTCAGTTTCAGTGGACAGCCATATGAGTTTTAGGCTTTTAGCAATGTCAGTTCACTGAAACGTGATTTATCTGGTATAAGAACACATGCATTTTGAAGATTTTGCACATCTCAGTTGGGTTGGACTCAGACCTCTCTGTGAAAGGGTTAAAACCAGGACTGTGCTTCTTATACATCTGCATGCGTATCACTTTATTTTTATATAACTAACTCATATACAGTGGAATTACTTGAAACCAAAAGAAGCTAAACCTAAACATGTCATAAACCGCAAAGAAATTAATCAATTGTATGAGTTTCTTCTTTTTCTTTGTACCGTTTTTAACAAGAAACCGAAATGCTTCCAAGTAGGACTATCTTTAAGCTGAAACAATTTGGAAGCATTTGCCTTTTTCTATTGTTTTAACTTCTACGCTTGGATTTGACCAACAACAACGAAAAGGGAAGAATGCGGGGGATTGGCAGATGAAAAGTGAGGTAGAAATGAGGGGAAGGTGGGGGTGTAGAATCACGCAAGCAAGTTGTTCTCACTCACTCATTGTTACCCCTTGCACTGATTGGCTTTTCAACAGTAGATGGGTGTATAAATAGCATTGACATGCCCTATAAAAATATTTCAAAAAGGGAATTTGCTCTACACTAAACTGTCTTTAAACCAAAATGGTTTAGAAGGTCCCCAAAATTTTGGTTTAAATAAAATAGTTACTAAAGGTGTATTGTCACCACTTTTTAAGCAAATTAAAAAAATATAAAAATCAAATGCTTAGTTTGACATTCAATCAGTTATTTTTAAAAAAGATCATTTAATGTAGACAACCTAATAAAATGCATCAAGGATTATCAATCACTAGAATTCAAATCATAGTAGAAATAAGTTAAATGAATTTAAAAAGAATCTAAAATTTAAAAAAGCACTTACAGTTGCAGAAAAAGCTAATTTCATAATCCAAGCACATGTTTTGAATTTGTTTCGAGTGAAGGCAAGTCAAGCCCTTGCTCTTATCACATGTGATCCACTGACGGAAATGAGAATGGCTTGATTGGGAGCCGATTATTCTGCACTTTATGTCTGTGATGTAACCTTTGCCACAGAAAGAATATTTCTTTCTAAGTCCCTCTTCTGTCTCCCTATCTCCAACTTTGGAATGGGTGGGACTAGTCCCACTCATCCAGGACGTCCACCCTGACTGAGTACAGGCCACTGAAATGTAAAAGTATCAGGTTGTTTGGTTAGTTGGTTGTTGCCACTTTAGCACCCTTTTTTAACACAATTTAGGTCATATCAAAGGCGAAGCTCTCTAGACAAGTTAATGTGCTACCCCACAGAGATAAACAGAGGTCTCATTCAAATATCTTACCCAGTCACGGTATACTGATACTGGTTCAACCAGTCTTAGCACTTTCCTATAACGCTGAGTGCCTGGCATGACACCTGCTAAATTGCCAATTTTAACATAATAGATATGAAGCAATTGGGATTTTGAACATGCAACGTTTTCTTTTTTTAAATGTAGACTCTATTTCTTAAATTCCATTACATGTTATTGTTTCTCTTTTTCTATAATTTTTATCTTTTCTATACACATCTTAGACAGATTCTGTGTATCATATTTTGGAGGAGTTGTAATGATTAGAGTTGAAATTAATTTAAACATTTCTCTCCTCAGCCTTCCCTCTTTGGAAGAACAATTAAAATGAGAAAAAAAATCAGTTAATTTGGTATGAAAAACTGAAATAGAAGAGAACTTATTAACCTTTACCCTCTTACCTGGAGGTCTGTTGGTAGGTGTGCTTGTAGAAATTGTAGTACCATCCGTGGGGCCGGTAGTTGTTGTGATGACCTGGACTGGCTTGCACATTCCATACATTATATGGTCTATTTTACCATCACGGCAAATGCTGAAATCAGAGTGACAAAAAGAAAAATCCAGCCCATTTGAACTTTTTTTTTCTCTTTTCTAGAAATATCAAAGAAATATAATTTTGAATGGAGAACCTGATATAACAATGGTATATCATCCTAGTAAATCAGCAAAAAGTCAATCAAGATTTTCAATTGATGAGATGAAAATAAGATGTTTTTGAAGATTTCCATGTAAAAGAAACCCCTTTCAATCCCTAGAAATATAAATTAGCAGAAATTGAATAATGTGTATAAACTTAATTGTTCCCCAAAGAGAAAGAAATGATACTGGTCGTCAAATAATGTTTCATGCCTAAAAAATTTCTAACCAGCAGTTAAGATATTTGTCAATTAACAAAATGGGCTACTAGTGCTTTTTACCATATTTCACACTCTTGGTTACACACTGTTGGATCATCAATTCTCTCTCCTTCTTTGTAATTCTTCTGATTGAAAGTGCAGGAAGGTGATTCACAAAGAGGCTCTGGAATGCAAGTGACTGGCTCGACCAAAGAGTCATAAACTTGACCCTCTGGACAAGGGTGAAGGTCACAACCTTCAAAGCAAACACCCCGCTCATCCTCACAACCCTTGGAGATTTCATCAAAGTTGAGACGATTCTCACAGGTCTTTTTCGGGCATCTAGACATGCATGGATTGTATTCCTTGCAACTTGTGCATTGCAGACCTGGTTAGAAATGACAAAAGATAGAATAAAAGGTGTATGCAGTTTAACAGAACGGTTTAAAAAAGACTAGCCCTACATTTGTTTGAAACCAGTGAGTTTAGAAAGTAAATTTGTTGCTTATTCTTTAAACTTCTGCTCACATAAAGCAAACGAAAATAAAATCTGACACCAGACCAGTCTAGATATCCAATGGTCTAAATATTTGAAAAATTAAGAAATATTTATCAATTCATAAATTATAGTTATTTTCTATGTCCTTATAGTTGAGTTTAAAATCATACATAGCAGATCAAGAGACAAAACTGAGTTTTTTTAGCACTCTTTTGAATCCAATTGCTCTCAACTTTGATTGCTGTTGAGGTTATGACTTCATTATTTAATTTAACTTTTATGTCCTTCTATTTAAAAAAAACCAGCAAACATATAACAATTCCAACACAAAAAAATAAACAATGCTAACTCTACAGAGTTCATCACTTTCTTTTATAAACAATGCACTGACAATGTCAAAGCTAAAAGAATCACAAAATACTTACTACAGAAATTCTCTGATCTCCAATGGATGAGGATGCCGTTGCTTGCACATTCGTGTGCGTAGGCAGCGATGGCTGTACAAATGCACTCACAGTCCCCACCCAAGTCACATGCACAGGCATCAAAAACACATCTGCAGGAAAAACAAAATATTGATTGGAAATAATATAACCATCGAAGAATAAAAGTTTATATATACTGTATCTAAGAATAGAAGTTTATATTTTAATATATCAAAGAATAAATGTTTATATACAATAAGCAATGCCATCAAATAATTTTTTTCTTTAATTTTGCACTAAAACTTATCAAAATAAAGCTATATCTCTTGTGAGTAAAATGCTTTTTGAATTTTGAAAATCTATCAAGAAATAAAAAAGTTTGGCAGATTTAAACCATGGGTCAGGTTGGATGACCCATATATAGAAAAAAACTTCTAAGTTACGGGACGTTTCCACAACAATGCACCACGTGATTTACGCCATGGCCGCCCCTAAGTCAATCTAATATGACAAGAGTTGGGACAATGTTTTTGTAATTTACAGAGAGATTTATCAAGTGATTTCAATGAAATTTGGGATTTAAAAAGAGGAAAGGTGAATCATTTTCCATTTTTGCTGACTTGATCTGGCACCTCTTAGTTTTAATTTAATCACTCAATAAACGAAAAACCAACATTTTTTTACCACAACAAAGTGACGTATGAGAAAGTCCGCTGGCATGAATGAAATATAACCCTTCTTCTGATTAAATGCCAAGTTTAATTTTATTCGTCGAAAAACGACTTTGTAAATAATGTTTAAAAGTAGTGGCTCTCGAGACGTTGTGTCCCACGAAATTTCGTGGACCCATTTTTGGTCACACACCGAGCGCACATGTTGACATTGCTATACAATCTATCAAAGAATTAAAGTTTACTTGAAGTCTTTCAAAGAATAAAACATTCTATCACTTATCAGTTTTAAAAAATAGTGTTTGATACCTTTCCATGTACTCTCCATACGGTATTTTGCCATGACAGGGTTCAAACAAGTCGGAAGTCAAAATAGAGCACTTCATCTGAGCCCAAGTTTTTCTTTGTGGGGAAAGTTTACATGAGTCTTCTATCATCTTTGAAGCTTCACAATATGAATGCACCCTCCAGCTGTCCCCAAATACAGTGGCCTTGACAGCAGGTGGTCCTTTGTGACGCAGAGAAAAATCATCACTTTGGTCGCCATTGAAGTTGCCGCACAAGCCATCCACCTGCAACACAGAAGGTGTATATATTCCAATATTAGATAACAACAAGCAGTAAAGAGGGTTAAATCGTAATATTTTATTTGCCTAATCTCTCTTTCTCTCTCTCTCCCTCTCTCTCTCTCTGAGTTCTGCGTGTATGATAGGGTTAATGTATGGATTTGTATGTGCATAAACACATTATATGTTTCAAAACTCTGCAACTTTTTTTCAAACATCTATTAAGTGCTTTGAGGCCTAGATAAATATTGCTTTATTGCAATACTGTCAACAGTATTTTCTTTTTCCCCAATCATTCTTCTTTGGCTAGTTCATATTTCATTACATAAATTTACTTTCTGCACTTTTGACGGTACAGAACAACCAACCTTGCTTGCAAACTTCTCAGGCAGTCTCACATACAGTCGTGTTCCTTTGTCCCATTCTATAGTGACACCAGATGGGAGTTGAACGAAGACCATTTGACCAACTTCATCAATTTCAAAAGGGGATTTTTCGTCTTTGGTTATCCTCTTTCCTGGAATCACATTTCATCAAGATCAATAAAGGTAGTTAAACATTTTGTTATTTTATCATGAGTATCATGAGTATTATACTTAACCACCTTCCTCTCACATGAAATTGTCTACATTTCCTTCCTCTTGAAAGTATCTTCATTTTGAATTTTTTCTCATTTTTCTTTATTCTATGTCTTATTCTTCAATATAAAAATATAAAAATCCCAGAGTTGAAAAAGCAAAATTTGTTTTTTAAAAAACAAAAACTTATGCTTTTTATAGCAAGTTTGCAAACCTTTCATGAGATGCAGTGTGTAGTAAAAACTTGTCATCTTCTCTCCCACAATAATGTTGACACCCTTTGAGCAGGCCACTCCACTAGTTCCGCACGGTATGTTCTGTACAGTGATGGCAAATTTGTCATGGATATTTCTTATTCCATTCGTGTTCTGAGCCAGGACATAGTCACAAGAGCCTTGGAAGCTATATTTATGGCCGTCAAATGTTGAAAAGTGGGAGTCGCCATAGACACTGCAAGTGGCTGGACACTTCTTCTGTTCACATTGCCACTGCTGGTTCTTGCAAGTACTGAGAATGTCAATTGAACATAGCTGATAAGTAAAATTCATATCAGTCTGTTCAAGGTTTTTCAGTAGGACTCCTTACTAAAAAGGAAAACAAATTTCAAATTGTATAACAAAATTGGGATAAAAAAAAAGATTACTATTGCAAGGTGAAAACTCTTATCTTACTCTGATATTTCCATCTCTGTGAAAGATGTTTTGACATTCTTGTGGCTGTAGATAATTTAAGTATAAAACATCTCTGTTGACCCAACATATGCAGTTATAAATTTTTGTAAGCTATGTTTCAAGTTTCTATAAGAATATTCAAAATATCTAAATGCATTACATTATGAATAAAAACATCTTTTATTTGTTCTTTTGATGCAAACAAATCTTTGAAAGTTACTGACCATTTATTGCATTCCATATAAAAGAAGTTTCCTTCGAAATAATCTTTTCCTCCATGAGAACAAGGACACCGATTTTTGGGTATGCAATTGTCCCCACTCAAGATGTACCCTTGTTTACAGATACAACCAGGCTTGCATTGAGAAAGGGCCTCACAGGTGTCGGTATCCTGAAAACTGTCACATGTATCTGGACAACTTGGGGCACAGGGGCTGTACTCCATAGAAGCTCCACAAAGAGGCTGGATATCGGTGATTCGTTGATTATTGTCAACTTTTCGACAATGCCATTTTGCAGCAGAACACTCACTGGACACATAAATTTTATTAAAACATACTTTGATTCCTGATTTGATGAGTTATGATTAAGAGCAAATTTTTAACACACATATTTCAATTTTCCACATCATTTTCAATTAATCAGTGCAAGTTTTCTGCAGATTACCTCTATATCATTATATTATCCCTAGAAAATGCAACGACACTGATAAGTGCATCCTGTGCAGACTGTGAATAAATACAGAGCCCCAATGTGTTTAAAAACTCCTTCAGTGATCAAAAATATTCTGCATCTCAATGCCTTTTGTTACATTATCACACATACTTTTACAAATAGAACACTTTAAAGACAATAAATACGCAGACGTCTCTAGAACACAGTTGATGACAGTGGATTGTGTATTATAAATTCCACCAGAGTGATTGTTTCGCACACCAGAGGAGACCCCTAAAGAAGAGCTCTTGAATTATAAATGTTGTTTGTGACGCAGCACTTTCAATATTCTCATCATGAAGTGTGTTTGGTTGATTTAACAACAAGAAAACCATGTTTGGCTTATCAAGAATGCCTTTAAAAAAGTAAGTTTCTAAATTACCTCTCTATCTAGAAATATTTCTAGTCAGTCTAGGTTCTATTTTGGTACTGGTACTTCCAGTGTACGAAGAGCCCATGCCTAAATCCATCCATGAAAATGCAAACACTATTGTTTGGTGGGGTTGCTTTTCACCTTATGATATTGAATACATTTTTTCCCCTTATCTTTGTAAATAAGCGAGCCATTTTACGTCTATTTACTAAGAGCACATTGCATTTAATAGGGATAATATGGTATAAGAATATGTCTCAGTATTATGATATATAACTTATTTATCCTATTAACAAATTCTCATTGGAGATTAGAATTGTGATTTGATTTGAGATTTGTTACCCTCATTTCTAATACATAATTGTATAATTCTGGTGTCTATAATTCTGCTGTTTTACCATAGTTCAGAGCCTTTCAGAGTTTTATAGCCTGGTGGGTATTCCCTGCCATCAAAGACACAAGGACATTGCGACACAGGAACACATTCCTGCTTGTTGTTCAAAGCTTGCCCGTCAGGACAGTTACAGCCTTCTACACATTGACCACTGCAGTCGTCATGATCATTTTCTGCCAGGTTCTGGCAGGTCCTCTCACATGGTCTGCCACAGACTTGGTATATTTGGCCAGCAGGGCAGTCCAGTTCTATAAATTAATTGCATCAATACAATTTTTCGGTTTTTAAAAGAATACTTGTATGTCTTCATAAGAGTGCCAAATACAACAGGTGAAACAAATTGAGTAATTAACAGGCCAGTATAGTAGGACAAAGACAAAGCAAGACAAACAGAAAAGTGACGTTTCGACCAAAGGTCTTCATCAGGACAAACAAGATTAAACAAAATAACAAATAACAAAATAAACAACACTTAGCTATGTCCTACTATACTGGCCTGTAAATCATTCCCTTTGTTTCACCTTTAATCCCCTCTCTTTTTACACTAAATACAACAGATGAATTTTTTTTCAGAATGTAAAAATATGCAATGACATAAAGTTAAGACATGGATTGAAATTAAAAAGTCCTATCCAGAGAATTTTTCCCTTAATTCTTTTTAAACACTTGTTACTAAAAGCCACAGATAGAGTTGGAAACAAAAATAGAAACAGAATCCTAGAGGAAAATAACTATTATTATGAGAGGGAGATAAATTATCTCATTTGGGCAGTGAAAAATAAATAAAAGAGGTTATACTGTTCATTCTGGAAAAACTAGAGGGGACAACAACTGAAGCACTGAAAGTGATTTTTTTATCAAGTTTAACAAATGATGTGAGAATTGGCAACAGACATCTTGCCTTGTTTAAAGACGAAAGGACTAAAAAGGAATTTTTCTTTTAATGGTACTGCAAAAATGCCCATGACAAATAAGAATAATATATTATATTGAAATTAACATACTGCACTCATCAACATGATCTCTCCATTGTAGGTAAACTCCCTTAGCAGCACAAATGTCAGCATAAAACCCAAGGCTAGGACACAGGCAGTCATGGATGTTTTTCTCACATGAACACATATCAAACAGACAGTTCTTGTAATATTCCTCAACATCTTGAACATCTTGGCACTCTGCAAATACAGTATTGTGGCAGCTATCTTGTAATTGATATTTTTAAAATTTGAATACAAGTTTTCATGAGCATAGAGACATTAGTCAACTGATGACACCTTTTCATGAGTCAGATAGCTAGACCTCTAAGCCATACTGATCATAGAGTTTGCTTTCCTACTGGACTTGCTCTAAATATGGAGAGAATGGTGCCACATTGTACAAATGAACGATTTTCGCATAGGCAAAAACAGAAAAAGGCAAAAGGATTCCTACTGTATCAGTAAAATGAATACAAAACACTATGTAAAATAACCATTAAGTATTTCAAAGGCGCACAAAGTATGCATAATAATAGCCATGTTTGAAATATAGAATATTCTTGATATAAGCTTTACCTGAAGAGATAAATACGAGATATCTAATAGGCAAAAACCTGGCATCAGATAGCATTTCCTTAGGAATAGAATAGTGAAAACACAGAACAATTTGCAATATAAATCGAAAAATGTATCATCTCTGGACATTTTACGATTATTGCTAAGGAGCTTGTTAATGTGCGATATGTCTATGACTGATCAGTTTCAAATCATGGATTTGCGGTGATCCTTCATTCAATATCATTACTTTTTGTTAACTGTTTCCAGATCATTCCTATGAACATTTTGCATTTGGTTTGAATTTGTAATAGCTTTACTTGATTTGAATATTGTAATCCTTTTTCCAAGAGCTTTTAAAGACTTTCGGCCCATATGCTCTGTAAACATTAGATGATATATTCATGAGAACTCATGATGCAACTTTTAATTTGATAAGTGTATTTTCAAGTATGTTGACTCAAGTCATGTTATTTGTTGTAGAAACCAAGGTCATTTTTTTTCTCGCACCCCATGTATTTTCTCTCAAAACAAAATAGGAGCTGCTGGAAACTAAATCATGGATATTAATGCCAAAAATGGATGTAAAATGTACAAGTTTCCTAGAGAACAGGGGAAAAGACAAAACTGGACATTTCTCATCTTCACTCTTTCCCTTGTTCTCTCTCCTGCTCACCTACCTGCAAAACTCCCCACCACCACTGGTCCAGATGATCTTCTTCAGTTATTTATACCCCTCTCTTCTACCATTGTTCTACTCTTGCCCAAACACTGTTTGCATCCCCCACTTAGCACTTCCTTGTCATCAACCCTCCTTCCGGCCCTGTGCTTCCACACTACACATTTAACCATCAACAGCCTCCCTCTCAATCATTCTGGAAACACATATAATCATATCCCGGTGATCAGAGCGGAGCTATTTTTGTTCTATGATTATTTAGTGTCCTTTTTTAATGTTGTTTTGTTGAGGAATGGCCATTTGCCTGAAATCTCCAGTTTTGTCTTGTTCTCCGTTCTCTCTGAAACTTTTACATTTTATAACCATTTTGTTTAATTTTACCTGAAAAGATTTCACTTTTCAACTTTTCACACAAACTCTCTGCCAAAGCTTTCTGTTGCAGCTGCTCACTACAGGGATGGTAGGAGTATTTTGCTGGTACATCAGAGCATGATTTCTGTGTCTTCCATTGGTTTCCAAACAAAATGGGATTTGATTCTGGAATATTTTGGGGTGTCATAAAGTCATTTCTCTGTATTCCATCGTAAGTTCCACAGAGGCCTTTTGTTTTTCCTTTGAACGTTACAGGGACCTGTATGTGCAGTTGGTTTCTTCCATCCCATCTTAGATTAACACCATTTGAAAGCTCAAGCTGTAAAAGACCAAATCAAAATACACTCAACATATGATCCATGAATACCAATCTCTAAATAAAAAATGTTGAATGAAAAAAGTAGAAGTCAATATTTTAATGAAAAATGACAAAGATAATTCTGAGAACCAGAAACAATATGTCTATTAGAACATTTAGAGTAAATAGAAATTACCTGAATGTAAAGGGAGGAAATCTGGGACACCAAGAAATCACTGCTGCCTTGTGGTAAGTGCTCAATCTCCTTGTTATTGTAGAAGATCCTCTTGTTTCGATCCAACTTGAATTTTTGCTTGTTATAAATTACCTTTATTGTTTTGCTACATGAATTACCCGAACTGCATCTGGTCATGGTAGTAAAATTGATTGATATATTTAACAGCCTTACTCTAACATAATCATTCAGCACATGATATGTACAATATTATTGTATGGTAGTTTAATAAATGATTTCACTATTATCTGAATGAGTGGCATAAACTATTTTCTCAATTATAAGCAAGACTATCATAAACATAAAGCACCATGGAACAAATTATTTTACTTGCATACACCTCCATTATACTTGTGTTTGCATGTTTTCAAGATGGTAGTTTAATCAATCTAAATAAGTTACATAAAGTCTTTAATCAGTCATAAACAAGATCATAATATGCATAAAGTGCAATAAAGCAAATGATCTTACCTACATATAACACCTCCATTGTACTTATTAAAGACTTAAATAAAAAGGACAAACATAACATAAAAACCTTTCATTCCTATGTAAGTTTTCATTGGATTATAAATCTCTCTTTTTCCATTTGTCATCAATTTCACTCTTACCCATCATTGTTGACAATGATTTCAATGTCTGATTTCTTGAGCAAGTAGTAAGAGCAGCTTCCCAGGAAGTTGAAGGAAGAGTGGTCAAATGTCCGGTAGTGAGCGTCGCCGTAAATACAACACTTGGCATCACATTCTTTTTGTGTGCAGTTCCATTCTCCTTCAGAGCATTGGCTAAAAGGTAAAAAATGAAATCTTAAGAAGTTTAAATGATTCTCTGAAAAAGAGGATTGTGTTGCTAAAAAAGGAGTCACTATAATTTGTTTGTTGGTACAGTTTAGTTATAAGCTGCTGACAACGATAAGATGACAGTTTTAAGATAAATGACATGAAATATATCAGATACATCCTTAAAATAGACATGTTACATTGACACCCCAGCTAGCAGTACTCTGACCACAATGGTGAAGGAAAAGTTTTAGCTGTATCCCATCATAAATAGCAGATTAAGCTAAACACATTTTTAAATTTCAAATTGAATTGTCTCAAATTATCAAATGTGGCATGTCTGGTTTTTTTCATTGAAGCCTTCAATGTGAAAAAGTCTGAAATTATTTCAAAATGCATGTCACAGATGATATGATGAATAACTCACCATGTGTTGCAATCCTCTTTAATGGGGACACCACTATTGTATTCCTTGCCATTAAGCTCACATGGGCATTTGTTACTCTCAATGCAAACACCTTTGTGCAGCACCAAACCTTCTGGGCAAAAGCATCCATCAATGCAAGTAGAATCTGTGCACACAGATTTAAAGTTGGAGCATTCCGCCTGACAGGAACTCCCACACTCATTGTAAACTTTCCCTCCACTGCATTTCACTTCTGCTCAAAAAAAGAAAAGGAAATTGTGAACATGTCAAAAATTGAGATGCAAAATGGTACATACTGGAGTTAGTGAGGATTATTTTCTATCTATCATTTCAGTTTCTGTCACATCATATAAAGCTATCAAGTATATAATCATAGTTTTGAGGCCATTGCATGCAAAATTTAAGTGAATCAATTTATCCTAAATTACTTTCTCTCTTTTTTTCTAACCCAAAAAATAATAGATTAAAGAGGTTAAGACAAAATCAAAATGTGCAGATTTAAGACTAGAAAATGAACAAACAAGATTATGAGCAACTGTACCACATCTGCCAGGCTTTCTCCACTGAAGTTTGACTCCAAATTCTAGACAAGCCCTGGAATATGCCTCCATTGTGGCACACATGCAGTCTGCCCCATCCCCTCCTGAGTCACAGCAGTCAGACTTGCAGGCATAGAGATAGTCTTCTGGATTGACAAACTGGAAAGGGTAAAATGGGGATAGAAAAAAAACTTATGAGAATTACAGGAAAGAGGTACTCAAAATCTCAAATTAATCTTATGAAAAGAGGAAAATAAAAAGAGACTTTCTATGTACGCAGTATCTTTAATGGAGACATGATCAAGTATATAGTTTTGCAATTTTCAACATCCCAAACTTTCAAACACTTTCTTTAAACTTTTTCATATTAGTAGTAGATTCGTATGGTGAAAGCCAAAACCCATCCGAGGGCAAATCGGTAAACGGGGGTGGCGCTCCGGGATCGACACGTTGGTGCCGGTTCGGAGACCTTGGTGGAGAACCTGGGACGACCGTTTTTAGGCGGACGTCTGCCCCATGGTTTAGAGCGAGCGCAGACGCCCGCTCGGCACCACGGCATCTCCGGGGCTATGTGGGTTGGCATATTCCGGGATCGCCACGAGGGCGGTTCGGAAACCAGGGTGGGAGACCTAATACGGCCGCTGTTAGGCAGTCGTTTGCCCCCATGGAGAGAGGCAAGCGAAAAACGTTTACCTTCCCCCCACGGAATCCCGGGGGCTAATGGACATCGTCGTCCGGTTCGCGTCGGCGCCCGGACACCGGGGTCCAACTGGCGGACCGCGGTCGTGGCGGTGGGGGTTAGTGGCAGCAGCCAACCACTTTCCCCACCCCATCCAATTCTCGCCTTTTACGAGACGTTGGATGGATACGGTGTGAGTATTCTGGACACCCCTTCACACAGGGCCTTTTTCATATACATTTGTATGCCTTTTTCTTATTATAATTCATTGAGAAATATTTTGAGAAAATGTTAAATGAATAAAACAAGAAAAAATGTATAAAGCAATTTGAGAAGAAAAAGGAATATCACACACATTATGGCAGACTTTGAAAGCAGAGTGGTTCAAAATATCTTTGCACATTTTCTCAGCTTTGTCTTCTACGGCTTGGTTTTCTTTGGTGTCAGTTTTACAGCTAGATTCAGAATTCCCATCAGGACATGTTGCCTCTGAGGAAACAATTTAACATGTATTCACTGGATTGCCATGCTGCAAATCTTCTAGCCTAAGTAAGAGCCAGGCCAAAATAGGATAAAACAATCCTGACATTCTTCACTCCATATTTCACCCGAACTACGTAAAACAATATCAAAGGAAACTGAAAGCTTATTGAATTATACCAATATTCCATTAAGAATTAACAACTTGATTCCTATTAATACTGTGATATTTTTTTCAACATTTTTCACAAGATTTTGTCCTAACATCTTTTATCAAAAGCATTCAAATGAAACGGCTTGGGCTAGACATAGATGTTTACATCATAAAATTTCTACTAACCCTTTCCTGAAATAACTGATTTTTTTTCATCTAAAGTAAATTAAAATTAAAATTAAAATGATTTTAAAAAAGTAACCGACAAAAAGATGACTCGAATTATGCAAAAATGTTCTTTTTACGTAGGGCTGATTTTAATTTTAAAAAATGATTTTGATTTCATTCATTCATTCATTTATTCTTTCATTCTTTCATATATCTCTTTCATTCATTCATTTTATTTTGTATTTACAATCCATTCAATTAATCATTTCACATATTTCCTGAATGACTCTAGTTTTTCCTGTAAACATTGTGTTTCAATCTTGCTATTTTCACATACCTTCATCATTCAGAGATTGTTGCTTCCAGCTAGCAGCAAATTTGTCTACTGAAGAGAAATGTTGGCCTTTTTTACCTTCAAAATCATCAGCAGGGTCACCATTGAATTTGCCACAAAGCCCATGTAACTGATTATAGAGCTCTGAGGAAACCTGAAAAAAAGTAAGGAATTAAAAACTTCCCCATAACAAAGTCTGATGTGACCAAGGGTTTAAAAGTACTGGTTCTTCTGAATCATAGCTTTGTTTCTCTTGTGAGGGTAAAGAATCCTATTTTTAAATTTCATGGAAGGGTTTACCAATGCCAATTTTTTTTGCAGCTAAGATCTGAACAAAAGAATCATGGCACCCCCATTTTGAGAATTAATAACTCAGCCATTATTTAGTGGAGATATATGGGCATTAAGCATCTAGTTAATCAATCATTTCCCATTTTATATTGAGATTTAAAAACAGGTCCCTGCCCATTACCAAAATTAAACATGTTTATGTCAGAGACATACTTAAAGTTATCATTTTATTTCGCGTCAGTACCTATTATTTTCATTAAAGTGGATAGTTTAAGTTTTGAAAAGAAAAGCATTGGAAGTATCCATAATTTATTTGTTGAGGAATCTGACAGCTTCCAGTTGTTTACCAATCATTTTAAATCAGGGAGACACTGCTAAACAATTCATTGCAGCTAGAGGTAGCCATTATTAAATTTCATGATATCAGTTAAATCAGATCTAAAAATTAACTGTAGGAAGCACCTCAACAGTTATTGAATCATTTCCATCCCATTTGACGGAGAATCCAAGAGCGCTTTGGAAGGTTAGGTATTTTCCAATCTGTTCAAATCTTGACCCAGATTTGGAACCTGGCACTTTGACAATAGTTCCATCCCAAAGAATTTTAATGCCCTCATAAGTGGTTGATCTCAGCTGAATTTTTGTTTCACCTTAGAAAGATAATATGGACAAGCACAAAAAAAAAAGTTGAAATCAACACTGCAAAAGTAATGCATGCAAGTTGATATACTAGATATTAACAAATAAAACAAGTGAATACTAACACTTTTGTTTTCTCTAAGATAAGTCATTGCAGATAATTACATGAAAGATTATTCCGTATTGTCATCATCAGCTGGTCAGAGTTTTAGTATCAAATATATTGTTTATCTAGCTTTTCGTTTTTTTCATTTTCATTTGGGTAGCTTGTTGATACATTTGACATCAAGGTGTCTAGGCAAACTGTGTATTGAAAATAATTTCAACCAAAAGCGAGGATTGAATTGGAACATAATTACCAAAAAAGACATTGAGTCCACGTTGACATGGCGTTCTGTAGCAGTGCTTGTCGTTGATCAAGATTATGTTAAACTTCTCTCGATAGGCTGCCAGCATGTACTGACAGACTCCATTGAACAGGTAAACTTTGTTGTCAAATGTACGGTAGTGGTTTCGTCCCCATGTGATGCAAGTAGATGCATCTGGGTTCGATGCGGCTTAAAGAGCAGAAGAAAACATTTTGTTTTTTCAAAATTACCCTTGTAACTACAGTAGAAAAAAAATAGGCACCGACTCAAAATAGCATTGTTTTAAGAATAAAAATGAGTAGTGGCAGTACAGTTGTAGTATTAAGCACTCTAGATGTAGTAGTAGTAGTAGGCCTAAAGGTCAGTAGCAGTTGTCATTGCAGTGGGCAGTAATCTTAATCAATACTAATTTGAGAAAGAAAGAGGAGCAGGAGTGAAAGTGATAGGGAAGAAATTAAAAGTAAGTAGTAGTGGAATCAGAAGCAGCAGCAAAAATAGAAGCAAAGCTCTAAGGATTGTCACACACAATTGGTGACAAGAGATGAAAGTAATTGACAGTTATACTTAATCCTGCTGAGTCTGTCGGTATCATATTGGAAGAAGCAGAAGTAGAAAAAGAATAAGAGAAGCAGAAGAGAAAGATTTCAACTTGAAACAGTTTGAATAGATATTTAAGAAAAAAAAAATTCATTCATTCGTTTTGTAATTTAGAAAATCACTCTCATATGCACACTGGTTAAGATATTATGTTGCAAAATCCTTCCCCCCCCCCCCCAAAAAAAAAACGCGGCTGGGTACCAGTCATATCGAAATGTATCATATTTGCTTTTTCAGTCAGCAATTTATCGTCTATCAGTATATGTCTGTCAAGGCATGATGGTTTGCAAGACAAGAAGAGAATAGATAGTCTCAGACTTACAGAGGCCAATTCCATTTTACAATTTTCAAAGTTTCCCACAATCGTAAAAAAGTTAAACTTATGCGAGAAAGCATTGTAATACGTCATTGGAAAGGAAATTTTATGCAGATTTTGAAAATATAAATTTCATGGGCAGGAGACGTCTGGTTTTTAATCAGCAGTCCGATAAGTTGACTCCAGTCATGAACATGACTGGTGAAGACAATGGTGCATCCTACCACACATGAACCCGTAAAAGTTGCACATAAGAAGGAAATTAATTGAGGAGACATGAATTTATATTGATAAATGGTTTAAGTAACACTTTTCCTTAGTCTTTTTAAAGAAATTCAAATATTTTGACTCTCAAAGTCTTTGTCAGCCTGATATAATATAAGGACAGCATATTTTTTCATTAGTAAAAAAAACCCCAAAAAAGTCGTAAACATACCGGATTTTAACTAAAACCCAATTATTTCAATACTTATAAGATAAACAATTCAACAAACAAATCAACCAATAGGTATGGTAGCCAGCAGAAAATATCTTTTGACTCATAAACCTGTTCTTAATATTTTTGCCTGATCCACACTAATGAGAGACTTCCAACATATCCTATGCCCCTGGGATATAAATGTGTAGTTGGAATACATTCTTCTCAGGACTTTCAACACAATTATATGTTTTTACCTGAATTGATAAAGGAATTGACACTGCGATAAATCCAGACATGACAAGTTATCCTAGCCTAGGCAGCAGCAGGTTTGTGTGGGGGTTCAAGCCTCCCCATTCCAACTCTTCACCCAATCATGGAACGTTTCGTTACAGCTCGTCAAGCTTCGTGACCGGACATTCTTCAACCAGATGCTCCACCGTCTGAGGGTGGCTCCAGGATCGTTTACACGTGGGGGTGTCAGCTCGCCCCCAAGTGTGTAGTGTGGCCTGCGTTTTGGCGCATCTGGTTCGTAGTCTGTTCGCCGTCACCCACACGGCTCTAGACTGGGAGTCGAAACCGGGCGGTTTCTTGCCGAGCTGGATCCGATAATCCGCAGAGCCCCTCGGGGCGGCTCTGTCCCACTCTAGTTTCCACGCCTCGCTCACGTCGAGGACAGCCAGGGAAGCCCTGTAAAAGGGTTTCCTCCTTGCCAGTCTCGCCGTGGTTGGGGCATGTCTCAGCACCTGTGCCAGAGGGACGGCGTCATCCAGGTCTTTTGCTTTGTCCCGCCAGCTTCGCAAGGCCACCTGTCGCCTCAGGTGCGGTGGGGTAATGGCACTGAGCACCGGTAACCATTCTCTCTGCGAGACATCCCGTGATGATCCTCATCGTATCGTTTAGTTTGGCGTCAATTTTGCCAACGGTCGGGGCGTTTGCCCAGACAGGGGCACAGTATTTGGTATAGCTCAAGGCTAATGCAGAGGTCCCGAGAACCGGCGCCTTGGCCCCCCAGTTGAAACCTCACTATTATTAGTATTAGCATTAGCATTAGCCTATGTGTCTTAATACCTTGAGTGGGACAGTCAAATATGGTAGTATAGAGAAATAGCACTAGAGTCTAGTTCTAAGTTGGTTATATGATTTAAAATGGGCCACAGTGACAGGCTGGTGATCTGTTGGAACTGATGTTAAGAAGGTGACAAATAGAGCTACAAGATTTTACTCTAATGAAGATTAGAGTAGCAGCAAAAATATTCATCCTATGCATTTAAAAAGATAGATCATAGTTTTGTTATTGTAAAATAGTATTAATGCAGTGTAATTCACACACAGAAAAACAAATAAAAACAAGAAAAAAAACTCAGAAAAAAACAAAACAAAACATGTGCCTATCTGCTAGCCATGAAACGTGTCTGTTCAGTCTAGCCTAACAAAGTAAAATTAGTGTCCCTTACTGCAATGTTTCAAAAATCATCGTTGAGAAAAAAAACTCATTTAATTCAATTAAGTACCTATTTTACAGTCTGTTGATGAGGATTCTTGTTGTGGTGGTTCCTTTATTTGCTTTAGAAACTAAAAAATAGATCCCTTACTTTCCTTCAAATGACTGAGCAAGTGGAACCTGGGTTTCAGGGACCCTGTCATTTTGATAATCTACCTCCCTACAACTTTTCATTGTCAGTTTTCCTTGCTGCCTTTTATTTTCATCTTAAAGGTGAGTGCACACAGTTAATAAGAAATTGTGGAATTACTTAAAATAAGTAGAAACTACCTTCTTGAAAACATCATTTTACTTTTACATAGAGTGAAACTTTTATTTCCCTTGATAGTTTGCATCCCATCTTTGGGCGGTTTTCATTTTTTAAATGATATTCCTTTTTTTGGTTGGAAAGAACAATCATGGGAAATCAACTGTTTATAGCAGGAACATGCTGATTTTCTATGAAATAAAAGTTAGAGCTTTTGTCTCCACAGTACTCTATACCTACTGCCTTATCTTACATTGTAACATACCTAATTCTGCAGGTGGAAAGTAATTTTTAACTTTGGAATCTCTGGTAGATAGATACTGGGTGTTACATTAACACCCCTCATAACCCTCTTTCTTTAACTAAAGCTGTGGCAGCATGAAATAATGTATATTTTTTTAGAGAAAATATTATTTCTTATATCAGATTTAAAAAATTCATCTTTGTTTTATTGACTTCAAACCATTCTCTAAACACAATTTTGAGAGAGACTTTGCTATGTTGTCATTTACAGTGGACAGTGACACACTGCATAGACCCTACTACATGTCCAAAGACTTTTTTTTTTAAAAAGGAAATTGATACTATTTTTTAAAAAGTATTAACATCATCTAGCATAACTTGAATATAAACACAATGATAAAAACAACAAAACATCCAATGGTTTTCAAGGCTTTAAATTTTCAATTCAATATTTTCTCAATGCTTGGGTGAGACCTACGTTATACATAAATGCTACTCATAGAAAAACAATATGCAGAGAAGAGATAAATAAATGAAATATGAATTGAATTATATTTGAGATGAGGAGTAAGAAATATTCACTCATGTGTTTGTTCCAAGTCTAACTTTTTGTGTGTGAAGTATGATGGGTGGGGAAGTTCAGTATAAATATCTCAAGAGAATGGAGACACAATCGGTGTAGAGAAAACAAGTCAGTCTAGATAGACTAAACAAAGTTTTGAGAGATTATTACTCAGAGAAAATCCATCATCAGCAATGTTACTTACACAGTAGAACAGTGATAAAATCCCACGAGAAGAGGTGCAAAGATTTTGATAGGTCTAGAGATAGTTTAGTCTAGAACACATAGATCCAGACAGATGTGTCGAAGACACTTCTTCGAACAAGATTAAGACCTGACCCAATTCTGAACAGTTTTCGTCGCTTCTCTTACGTTAAAATTAGCCTAAAATTTATTGTTTATATTGTACCTGTGAATGAAAAAACTGCTGTTGGCATGAATCTATAGCTATCATTGTGTTTCAAAATTGAAATGGCGGTATCGAAGGCTTTTTATTTAGCCCCATTCGATAGCTAATCGCAAGTTCGGAATTGGGACGTTATCGAAGTGAATAGAATCTAGACCGATCCTGAACGATCGAACAAACAAAAGCGACGCACTAAGCTTAAATGTCTTTAAATTATAAAAAAATTAAAAACTATGGTCGATTTTACTTTTGTAGACGATTGCTACAGTGGATTACTGATTGTATACATCCAATTGTTTGAAAAGGAGTAATAGTTCTGGCTAAACTTCGAACGAAAATAAGTGCAGCAAGGATTGTTTTTGGTTCCGCACATAGTCTCTATCCACTCAACGAAAATTGGCTAAAATAACTGTAATTATTTATTTTCAGCAAAGGTTCTGTTAGAAACAATATAAACATTAGTTTTCCAATGGTTTTGACCAAAAATTACGATCGATTTGACATTTTTGACCTTACAACACCCAATCGATTGCGATGGTCATTGGTGATGCACAAATGCTCAATTTGTACGGGTTTTTTTTTCAAGAAAGAATAAAAAAAATAAAAATCCAAGATTACATCCTGTTTTTTTCTCCAGTACAAAGGAAATCCTTTCCTTTATTAGACCAAAACTTAGATTTGCGGCATTCTTCGGTTTTTGGGGTAGAAATTACCGTTTGAGTTAGCTCAGTATGTTGCCGGGAAACTGTGCAGCACCAAAAGCCCGATTCGCAACGGTGTTTAGACCGATGTGTTGTTTACACTTAACAAACGGTCAAAAGCCTGCAGGCCCAGTTCAATCTTGAACTTTGAATTGTTACAATAGCGATTTTTTGATAGTGCAATGCAGTTTTAATGCTTTAAACAAAATCAAAATTTGAAGTGTGTCTTGCGAGAGCTTAACTGGAATCCAATCCAAGATATTTGTGTCATACTTACTTTTCAGTTTTACAGTGTGAACAGAGGTTTCTGTAGTAACATTTTAATTTTTTAATTAGTCATGATTTAACCAAAATGACATATGCAAAACTTTCTAAAAAAATAGTTCCTGACGCAATCACTCTCCAATATAAAAACACAGATCCCTACTAAACACATTATACTTGAAATGCAGTCAGTCCAAGCAGGAAATCTACTTAACCGAATTACCTTGTCTGTTTCTCCTGAGGTTGATCTTAATTTTTCAGTAATTTCCAAATCGTTGGGAAAAAAAACAATGAGAGATGTTAGTGGTCCGGTAATCTATACAATAAACACGAAAAGGCAGTTCTTTCCTATCTACCATGATTCTATAAATCAATTTGGGAAAAACATTTCTCTCAGGTTTAAAAAATATGCAAGTCTTAATTAATAGAACTGACAAAACCTTCTGATACATTCTAATAGGTGATCGTTATGTCAGTGGGATAAGTAGTATTTGTAGAAGTAGTGGTAATAGCGGTGGTAGTATGTAAGAGGAGGAGGAGGAAGAGGAGAGGAAAACGTTACCTACACCAACAAAGAGGTAACAAAGACAGCAGTGAAATGTAGATAATTATCATTTCCTCAAAAAGTCTCTCTCTCTCTCTCTCTCTCTCTCTCTCTCTCTCTCTGTCTCTCTCTCTCTGTCTCTCTCTCTCTCTCTCTCTCCCCTTCCTCTCTCCCCTTCCTCCCTCTCTTCCCCTCATATCTATCTGCCTCTCTATCTATCTCTCTCTCTCTCTCTTTCTCTCTCTCTCTCTCTCTCTCTCTCTCTCTCTCACACACACACACACACACACACACACACACACA
>JAUEKZ010218303.1:6142-22435 GCA_031471865.1 Melibe leonina
CCTCCAAATTCTATGATGAAAGAGTGATAATGATAATTATTATAATTCTGTACCTTTCTTTTAATTCTCTTCCCCTCGTTACTATTTAGTCATTGCTAGTGCCCTCATGTTGGTTTCTTACCTCCAAATGATGACCTGGTTGATTACTTCGGAGAGACAAGCCAATAGAATACGTTGTGCTTGTCTTCGCAACATTTTGTACCAAGATATTGGATGGTTTGACACCAACGAAGTAGCTGAATTGAACACTCGGCTGTCTGAGTAAGTAATGACATGATCAAATTATGCACCCTAGCAATAATACTTTGCTCAGTTGAATCAGTTAATTGGAAACAGGAAGAATAAGAATCGCAATTTGGCTTATTTATCTTTGAAAGTTGGTTATATAAAAATAAAAGCATTAATTTGAAAGTTTGAATTTTGAAGAATGGAGGAGGTAGGAGATGCTCATGCTTTCATCAGAAACCTTTTAAAATGAAGAAAGACTTTTATTTGTGCATAGGCCTGAATTACTGGCAATATTCCTTGCCTGTCTATGCGTACTTAGGTGTACAAATTTGATGATTTGATAAAGTCAATGTGTAAAAACTGTTCCTGACAATTCTTTTACCACTATCATCAGCGACATCATAAAGATCCAAGAGGGAATCGGGGACAAAGTGGGAAGTCTCATCCAGTGGATATCTTGTTTCATAGCTGGATTTGTCATTGGCTTTGTGTATGGCTGGAAACTGACGCTTGTCATTCTGGCAGTCTCTCCTTTACTCGGTGGATCCGTTGGGCTCATGAATAAAGTGTGTACTCATTTTAAAAAAATAGTGTTTTAATTCAATTTCTATTTAATCTGGCTATAATTATAATGACCTGATTTCTTTTTTATCTAACTTCAGTTGTTAACATATTGCTTTGATTAGAGATCCAAATTACATAATGAAGGTAATAAAAGTTTCAAACTAAATAGTCTTTAAATAGATATATGTCTATATGAAAACCTACATTCTATTATGATTATTTTTAACGATATATCCATATTTCCATTTCTTCCTTTTTTTTCTTGTTTTCATGAAAGCTTTTGGCAAACATTACCTCAAAAGAGTTGCAGGCTTATGCCAAGGCCGGCTCAGTAGCTGAAGAGGTTTTTTCATCCATTAAAACTGTCATATCCTTCGGGGGTCAAGACAGAGAAATTGACAGGTATAATCTCTTGCATGGTTTTACTTACCATAGAAAGCGCCTTTTAACATAACTCGATCATGGCTGTAATTTTATAGAAACAGATACAGAATTCCTCCTCAATAACAGATTTGAGACGCAGAATTTTTTTGATTTTATTAAAAAAATGGCATTATGTTAATTTTAAGTATAATCTTCTTTAGTGAATGTTTAACCCTTTCACAGCAAGGACTGATTCTAACCCAACTGAAATATGTAAAATCTTGAAAATGTATGTGTTCATATACCAGATAAATCAGATTTCAGTTAACTGACACATGACAAAAGTCTGAAATTCAGGCAAATTTTGAAGATTTTGGGTTCATTCGCATTGAAAGGGTTAAATTTTTGTTTTTGTTGACAATCTATACAAATTTCACAGGTACTATAACAACTTGGACGATGCTTACAAGTTTGGAGTCAAGAAGGGCTTCACCAATGGAGCCCTCATGGGGGTGACCTGGTGTGTGGTCTACTGGGTGCTAGCTCTGGGATTCTGGTACAGTGGCAAGCTTTACCGTGATGATGATGATTATGAAGTGTCTAATGTTCTAGTGGTAAGACCTTGTCGTTGTAAAGTTGTTTTTTTACCGCAGCTGTTTTATTTCTTTTACACAGATGCTTACAAATGTGTTTGATATGTCATGTTTAGAATGTTTTTTAAAATAATTTTTATACACATAGATTTTTGAGAAATACAAGAGTTTTTTTTGTGTTTAAGTGTTTTTCGGTGAGGGTACAGGAAAATATTTCATTTCTTATATTATTAGGAAAGTTTATCAATTGTTATAATTTGTCCTAACACAAAAATAAATCTCTTTAGAGCTTCGTGTTGCCTAGAGTTGATATTGAGGAATAATTTGAGTTCTGTGCATTTAAATGTATCAGAAATTCACCAAATCTACAGCAATTCATCTACAGCAGAGCATTGATAATCCCTATAAAAAAAACTGCCCTGAGTAAGGGAAAAAGCTTGTTATATCCATAGTTTCATTGAAATGATCAGGCAAAAATAATAAATTGGGGCACAGAAGTATATTACATTTTTTTATATGATAATTTCTTTGTAAGCTTGCTCGTTATAAGTGTGCTCTACTGTATTGAATTCTCTGCCAGGTATTTTTCAGTGTATTAACTGCAGCTTTTGGCATAGGGAATTCTGGCCCAGGTGTTCAAGCTTATGCCACAGCCAGAGGTGCTGCCTATGCCATTTACCAACTGATAGATCTGGTAAGGGATGACAAAGGCTTTCCATTTGTCAAATGGCAAACTTAAACATTGTGTATCTATCATATCATACAAGAGTAATTATTCTATATGAAGAAAACTCAATTCGTCATTTTTTTAAATACAGAGTTTCTAAACTGTTGATAATTATTTTATAATTTACAGTGATATTCTGGACTGTTCAAGGAATAGATACAGTACTAAAAAATATGAATGTTTGGTGATAACTGACAGTCTTGCCATGTATGCAAACTTTATTCTTTCAGAAAAAGAAGCAAAAATTTGAAGAGACAGTGGATGAATTGAGTGCAGTTAAATCTTTATTTTCATATCTTTCAATATATCAACAGGCTATTGCATAACACCTTTGTCAAATGATGAATATATATTTGCCCTATAACAAAAGCAAACCCCCTACAATTTTTGACTTTAAAGGCTGAAAATCTGCTTCAATTTCAACAACTTAATCCACAGAAACCAAAAATAAACACTCAGTCTGAGGATGGGGAGAAACCATCATCTGTCAGTGGATGCATTGAAATCCAAGATCTCCATTTTAATTATCCTTCCAGACCAGATACAAAAGTGAGGCAAATTAATTAATGGTAGAATCAATTCTCTTATCATTATTATTAAAATTTTCATCCACCACACAATGTTTTGTCTGTTGAAAACAAGTCCATATTTTTATAAACATTTTAGAAATGACTTTGCAAATGATTTTATAGAGCAAAGGGTTGTTGATGCTTAATGAGCCGCTACCTTAGTTTATTGTGCATCAAATATGTTCCAAGTACCAAATACTGATTAAAATTTCTTCATTCCTAACATTATTTATCTTTTTTTTTTCATGAATTGTCACAGATACTTGATGGTTTGAATATCAAAGCTATGCCAGGGCAGAAGGTTGCTCTGATTGGCAGCAGTGGCTGTGGTAAAAGCACCGTCATGCAGCTGCTCTTACGCTTTTATGACCCGGAGAAAGGAAAGGTAAAGTTCACAAAAATAACCTTGATATCAAGATAACCTTCAAGTTTGTGTTTGAGTGTACCCTACCTTATAGAGGAGAAAAAGCATCGTCCAAACAAAATTAGCCTATTTGGAAATGACAAATACTTAGGAAAATATTTTACCATTGCTAGATGAATGATTTAAAAACTTAGAATATTCAAAGAAAACTCCATGAGATGAAAAATAGTAATATGGAATTAAATAGCATTCAGGTTAATAACACCTCACATTTTCATTTTTCTTAGTAATAAACAATTTTATTAATTAGTATCTCAATTTTTTTATGTAGCCTGAATTTTAAACAATCTTGCTTGGTTTAAACAATATGACATTCTATTTTAACAGATTCTGATAGACAACAGAGACATCAAAGATCTGAATTTGAAATGGTTGCGTCAGAGCATCGGCATTGTGAGTCAGGAGCCAGTCTTGTTTGCCACGTCTATTGCAGAGAACATCCGCTACGGCAGAGAGGACGTCACCATGGAGGAAATTATCCAGGCCACAAAGAATGCCAATGCTTACAATTTTATCTCAGAACTTCCTAATGTAAGAGTGTGGTAGCTGGTATACCTCAATTTAAAAGCAAGTCGGTAAATGCTAAAAGATTTCTGGCTTACTGTGCCTGATGCTTAAAAGTATTTTTAGTTTTTTAACTGATTTAGGAATTTGGGTGCCCTTAGAGGAGGGGATTTTTTTCTTGGAGGCCTTTGAGAAGGAATGTTTTATTTCTTATTTAGCAATTAACTGAAATTATAATGGATCCTTGAATTCTTCTAAATGAAAATACATTCTTAACTTGAAAAATGAAATTTGTCTACAACCTCAAAAGTAAGAAACATAGACACGCAATGTTATATATATTTTTTGTTTGTTTTGTTTTGTTGTCCACAGAAATTTGACACTTTTGTAGGTGAGCAAGGAGCCCAACTGAGTGGAGGGCAAAAACAGAGGTTGGCCATAGCTAGAGCTTTAGTGAGAAACCCAAAAATTTTGCTGTTGGATGAAGCTACATCTGCCCTCGATACAGAAAGTGAATCTATTGTACAGGATGCTCTTGACAAGGTAGATCACGCAATACGAGGGTTCTCCCAAAAATGAGGTGAAAATGGCCATACTTAAGTTGGTAATTGATCAAATTTTGTTTGTCAATGTCGCTGTAGGAAACAAAAATGGATGATGGAGGAAAGACGAAGGCAACCATGGTCACAGGTTGAGATGGAAATTATTTTCAAATAAAGACAAAGAATAAAAGGGCCTTGTATAAAAACAACTTCTTTGATTAAATGAACATTTTTAAGTGAAGGCCATTTTCACCTTAATTTTTTTTTTTTTGGATAGACCTTGCACATTTTTCACTTTTGAAGGTCTTCAAATGATGTGGGTTTTTTTCTTCAGAACTTTGATTTTTAATTTTGTTTCACTAGTTTTCGCACTAATATTGTTGTTAATTTTTGTTGTTATATGCTGATGTGTGTGATGGAGAACGGGCATAAACTGTGATATGAATGTAGCCCTTCCATTTAGGAAGCACTGCGATCATTGGATGAGATGAGGCAAAAGAAAAGAGAGATATTATAGATGACAACAACAAAAAATTTAAAAAAAATTTAGTTGAAAGGTAAAAAAAAGAATTAATGGAGAGAGGGAGAAATACACTCAGACAGCTGATTTTTACTATTTATTTTGCTTCTTTAACTTTTTTAGAAATGCAGAAGGCTTGGTAATTTTTCAACCTTTTTAAGATTTCTACAATTTTACTCTGTACGCTTCATTTAGATTTTTTTCAATACCAAAATTTCATTTTTATGAATAATTTATATACTGTATAACTCTCTGTCTTGATTCTGATATACTTGTGTTGCAAAGCTAGATAGATATCCATGACAAGAACATTTTCTCTATTTTTATCCTCTCCATGACCTTTCAGGCTTGTGAAGGGCGTACTACCCTGATCATTGCCCATCGCTTGTCTACAATAAAGAATGCAGACATCATTGTAGGCTTCAACCAAGGTAAAGTTGCTGAACAAGGAACTCATGATGAGCTGATGGCCAAGGGAGGAATTTACCATCAGCTGGTTACTACACAAGTAAGACTGAATTGTCGAGAAATCATTGGTATTTGTCAAACATAGATGTAAGTCAGAGTATTTATTAATAAATTTTCTCAGAAGGTGATAAAGTTCAGAGGTCAATACAGTTGCACAGGAAGTTTGCACTATGTCACTAATTGATAGATTTAGACACTGCAATTAAAAAAAACCTCAATGATCTGTTTTAGAAATCGAATGATTCTATTTAACTTCAATCTAAACTTTTACAGTTAATTGTTTTTACTCTTCATATGGATATTCCTAAAGTTATACGAATTTTTATGAAGAATAAGTTGTAAAAGGTCCATTTTTTGCCTTGGTTTGCAATGGATTTTGTCTATTTCGTACCCTTTATAGGCGTGAAAATCAAGAAAAGGGAAACTGTTTTTTTGTTCAACCTTTTAACGATTCTGAATTATTTCAAATGAGAGTAGTTTCAAATCCTTTTTATTTATATTTCCTTTACAGCAATATGAGAATGTTGGTGACGGGGGTAAGTTGACATGTTGATTGAGTTTATCATTATTGATTTTAATCGACATTGTTCAAGATTTTTATAATGTCCTGGCCCTTACAATTATACCGTACTTGAGAATCAGAGCTACAAAGTTGAAAAACAATCCATAGATATGTGAAGGGGAAGAAAAGCAAACAACTGTTGCAGTCATAAAACAATTTATTTGTAAACCCAACAAACTATGATTAAAAAATAGACAATGAAGATACATATGAAGGAAATCTTCTATGGAACTTGTGCAGTCATAATTATGGAATTTTTAAAACCTTTTTCATAAAATTGATGCAGTAATGCAATTTCCTGTTTTTTTTTAATACTTGTTTCCTGCTGTCTTTCGTACTCTATCTATGATACACTGAAAAAAGTATATGTAGCCGCTTATTTTTTTCGTATTGGAAATATGAAGGTATGCAATGATGACAAGGATCTTCTGAAAAATTTAAGATATGGTTGTCGGGGGCAATTCTTACCAGTGGCACTTCGGTTTTTCCTTAGGCAAGAAAATTCACTCCAATTGACTCACCGGACCCCACCCAGGAGTAGATTAGGTACCAATCCACAATTTTGGCTGGGGAAAGTAATCTGCGATAGACCAGGATCCCATCGAGAGGGTGGCAACCATTGTCATTTGTCCGCTTCACATGAAAAAACCGGGATAAGCTCCGGGTACATGGGTCATAAGGACCTACTTCTTTTACTTTAAACTTAATCCATATTGCATTTATATTTTCATTTTGGCATCTTTGCACAATTTTAGATGCAGCAATTAAAGAAACCGGTAAGAAGGAGGCAATTGCACATCAATCAGATGTACAACATCATCCTAATAAAATCAAGTTGGAAGATGCAGAAAAAAAGGACAAAGAGGTACACACTATAAATATCAGCATTTGTTAAACATCAATAAGGTTGGTTGTTTCAATAAAATCAGAAATAGTATTTATATTTGATACATATAATCATAATGCTCTTGATTAAATGATATATTTAAGAAAACTGATTTAGTTTGAAAAACGAGGTGAATCATTTTGCTATTTTTTAACAACAATTTCAGGAAGAGGACCTACCAGATGCTCCATTTGGACGTCTGCTAAAAATGAATGCGCCAGAGTGGTACTTCATATTTTTAGGATGTTTTGGTGCTCTTGTAAATGGCGGTTTGGAACCTGCATTTGCTGTAATCTTCAGTAAAGTTCTCCATGTGAGTTTGGTTATCAGTGAAAACTTATTTTTATTTATCAATAAAAACTTTATTCTAATAGTCTAAGATTAAATATTTTATATAGATTTATAGAATTTTAGTTGCTGAGACACCATTCATTTGAAGGACATTGACAGTTGGCTGATCAAACTTCTGAAACTCACATTCTGGCAATTAGCTGGTCAAATCTCCGACTTCAGAGGTTGTCATGCCACGGTAGCTGTAAAATTCAGGGCGATTAACTTCTGATATAATATGATGTCAGAGATTTGGTTGGTCAGTTTTATACAACACCACAGTGATGTGCAGTGTGCAGATCTCTGAAATTTGCATTTTTTCAGAAGTTTTTTCCTCTGCTTATTATTATATGAATATTCAACAACCATTTCTTTAGACGTTGGATTCCATTTGAACATTATAATATACCTCAAGGTATGGTCACTGGTGTTATGAAAAAGTTGTCATTGTGGTGCCTTAGAGGGAACAATATTTGTAGGTATCTATCATAGTAAAAAAATTATTACTATATGCTCAGTTTCATTCAATCCGAGGAGAAACATTTGATAATCACATAAACACTCCTCCATCTTACTAAGAGTTTTTATCAAGTCAGTTTATGGAGAACATGCCTATAATTTTTTCTCTATTTCTTTATTACATTGTGTCACCGATAAATAAATAAATTTCGAGGCATTAGCTGTCTAGGCTTAGAATACTCTTTGAAATGGTTTTGGATATATATATACAGAATATCGTTATACTTGTTCATACACCATTCTTGTATTCCTAGGTTTTCACTTTGCCTGATGATGAGATGGAAGACGAGATGTTCATGTACTGTATGATCTTTGTAGGCATTGGATTGGTCAGTCTTCTCACAATGTTCTTGCAGGTAAAATTGGAACTTGATTTTAACCCTCTCACTGCGAGGTCTGATTCTAACCCAACTGAAATATGCAATTATTGAAATTATACATTATCTTGTACCAGATAAATCAGATTTCAGTGAGCTGACATATGTCAGTTCACTGATATCTGATTTATCTGGTATAAGAACAGGCAAGTCTTAAATATTTTGGCGTCCTTAGCAGTGAAAGGGTTAAGGATAGAATGAAACTACGATATAGACTTTGTCAAAGATTTTTTTTGAAAATGTGATTACTCTCTTTCTCATACAGTATTTACATCTTGACTATTAGAATTTATTAGGATTAAAATTTAAAGTTGTGTGAACTGAAGGCCAAGCTGATTCAGTCAGTAAATTGTAAAAAGAAGAAGAAGTTTTAGTTAGGTATCTTGACCATAAGTGTCAAAGGAATTGAGACTTAACCGGTGTCTGTAGCAACGAAATACAAATCTTTTGAATGAAATCTTCTTAACCAAGTGAGTCAGTGGTACCATTCATATAGTTGTTTGAAGGGGAATAATTGGTGTCTATTGTCTTGACTGAGGAAAAAAAGAAATACTAGTAGTAGCGATAGTTAAGATAAAAGTAACAATTGAAATTTAATGAATCTTTGTTCTATGCAGTGACGTTTTTCATTCAGAAAAGCAATTTTGTAATATCTATTGGAAATATTTATTGCTTCCTTTATATATCTCTTGTCTTTCTTTTTACAGGGCTATATGTTTGGGCGGTCAGGAGAATCTCTGTCAAGAAGACTTCGAGATTTATCTTTCAGATCCATGTTGAGACAAGTAAGTATTTCATTTTATGAAACAGGCAATTATGTTATTATTGGAATGCTCATCTTTTGCAATTCCTACATGGTCGGCCAGGCTAGTGTTGAATAAAAAGCTGCCAAGTAGAAAATGCATCATTCTTTCTTCAACCTCCTATCTCATTTAACGGCATAACAGAAACAAATTTCAATCAGTTGTGTCAAATTTGGCAGTAATGTCAGTGTCTGTTGTCTTGATCTCTACTTAAGCTTGATATTTTACTTAAGCTTCAGGTATCAAGGATATTTTTAAGTTATGCAACTTTGTCTTAATCTTATTTGATGATTTTTTGGGGAATATATAGATGTATTGGGGAATTTTAACTGCTCCTATTTTATAAACCAGTTTTATTGGTCAACATTTTTGTTTACAGATTGAAAACATTTCCCCAGTTTTTACCCTGTCCCAAATGAGGACTGATTGTTAATGCTCATGTGGACTTGCTATGTCATAAGTTGATGTGACAAATGATATAATTTTTTTTATGAGAAATTCTCATTGATAACTCATATTATGATTATGACAAGCTATCTGACAAATTGTACCTTTCTTTTCATGTGCCTGCTGCCCTCAAGGACATTGCGTGGTATGATGATGACAAGAACACAATTGGAGCTCTAACCACTCGACTTTCTACTGATGCATCCTTAGTTCAAGGGGTGAGGCTTTTTTGTTTCTCTCTCTATTTCTTCCTTTGTGTATTTTCAAACACCATTTTGCTTCAAGTGATGAGTAGATCGGCTGTGATTGCTTGCTCCTATCTTTATTCACTAATTACAGCCACATCCTCTTATCTTCCTTCTTCTATTCACGCTAATCAAGCCATTTCCATATCGTTTATCATTTTATTTTCAGGTGACAGGTGTGAGGGTGGGCAGTGCCTTCAGGAGTTTAGCCAACATTGGGACAGCCATCGTCATCGCCTTCATCTACGGCTGGCAGATGACTTTGCTCATCATCGGCTTTGTCCCTCTTTTTATCATTGCTGGATTTGTTCAGATCAAACAACAAGAGTCGCAGGCAGGGACGATTCGAGATGCTCTAGAGGGGGCTGGAAAGGTGAGGATTTTGTGATAGGAATTTTAAGTCAAGAGCAAGGCATTCAAAACAAATAAATTGAAATTTTGTCTCATTTTCTTTCAGTTACTCCTAGATAAACAAGATGAATATCATTATCTGCATCAAGTTCCATGGCATTGATCGTTCATCTGTAAATTGCAGGTTTTCTTTTCAAAGATAACACTATGAATTATAAAATTATCTTTCTTTAAAAGTAAACTTAGGAAATCTGAGGGTTGATTATGTTTTATCAGCGGTTGCAGATTTATTATTATTATTATTATAATAATCTGTTCATTCAGTAGTCACTGACAAATTCAATTTTAACAAGATCAGTTTTTAGAGATTTGGTCATCACAGTGCAGTAATGTTTCCATACATCAATGAATTAATCTTGTTTTGAATTGGATACTTCTAGGTGACTGTGGAGAGCATTGGTAACATTCGTACAGTAGCATCTCTGACAAAGGAGGAAATGTTCTTCAACATATACAAGGACAAATTGAGTATCCCACTAAAAGCTGCCAAGCGGAATGCCCATATTATTGGAGCGGTGTTTGGCTTTTCAGAGGCAATTATTTATTATGCTTATGCTGGTTGTTTTACTTTTGGAGCTTACAAGATTGAACAAGGAGAAATGACATTTGAAGATGTTTTCATGTAAGTCAATTTGCACTCAATTTCATAGAGCATTTCCTTGCTAATTTATTGTAATGTTGACATAATATGGTGATATTTAGATTTGTCAAAATGCAAGAAATAAGAAATATCTATCCAGGAGATGACTGGTTTGTTTTAAGCATTATTTTTTAGTCATGGACGATGGATGTCGTTCTTTGCTAACTAGTCTGCCATACAGTTTTTGATTAATCCTTTCTTTCTACTTTATCAGACTCTTTGAAGAATATGTCAGTTTTCAATGCGTATTTAAATTCATTGTTCCAGTAAGGAATTAAGGAAATGTGCTGATAAGAAACAAAACAACAGAAAGTTTAATAAAAGGGGCCAGTAAAAATTTACTATGTCCATAATCATCATTGTACCTGCAGCCTTTGTTTCCCTGCTCTTACTGAATGACTTTTTTTTTTCAATTAAAATCGTTTCAGTATTTTTTTAAAATCTCAGAGAAGATGCCGGATCGGAATGTTGTGACTTTTTGTGTTCTCTAACTTTCAAGACATGCTATTTTATTGTTCCTCTCTTGTCATAAATAGAGTGTTCTCAGTTCTTGTGTTTGGGGCGATGGGTCTTGGAAATGCCACAGCCTTTGTGCCAGATGCTGGGAAGGCCAAAGTTTCTTCACAAAGGATTTTAAAGATTTTAGATTCCAAGCCAAAGTTAGACTACACTTCCAAAGAGGGACAAAAGCTACCTGTGAGTTTGATTTTTTTCTTTTTGATTCTTTTAGATACCTATAGTTGCTCACAAATTTATATTTTTTTATCTTGAAATTTTTATGTCAAGTTATGAGAGGGAATTTATGCTCATAGAAAAATAGGCTTGAGATGGAGACAAAAAAAGGAAAGATGACAAAAAAGAAAATGCTCATACCATAGACCTGCACTTGACTTGGATCAGCCAATTTTAATGCTCATGTAAGCGGCGTCCACTGCACATTCCTCTGATGAGATTTTTTTTAATGAAGTCATATCAGAGGTTTGAACAGGCCATAAATATCCACTACATATGTCGCACAAAACTCTAATCTTGACTTCAGAGGTATGATTAGCCGATCCCGAAAATCAGGACATCAGAGGTTTGACTAGCGACTGTTGATATTGCTTTGAATTCAAGCTCTCATTTTCAGTGTACACCCTCTTTACTATAAATATAAATCAGTCATTTTGAGGACAAGATGCTGAATGGAGTAAAAAATATCTGAGTCACTTGCAAAGCTCTAAATGTTGAATTGTTGTAGATGTGATCTCATTTTTAAAACTTTCATGAACAAAATATAGATGGTTACCTTGATTTTTTTTAGGATAACATTAACCATTAACTACATACTTTGATTCTGTGATACAATTACTTTGTTTTTTCATGTAAGTTTTTTGGGGGGGTCAAATTGTGACAGTTTTTCTCCAATATTTTTTTCAATCAGGAAAACTACACTGCTGAAATCAAGTTCAAAGATGTTTACTTCAATTATCCTACAAGGGAAACAGTTCCTGTGTTGAAAGGACTGAGTTTCTCTGTCACTCCAGGCAAGACCATTGCACTGGTGGGAAGTAGTGGCTGTGGGAAAAGTACGTCTGTACAACTGGTGGAAAGGTTCTATGACGCAGATTCAGGAAGTGTGGTGAGTGTGCAATCAACAACATTGAGAATATTCCTCTTTGAAAGTAATCCTATTGCTCATTTTTTTAATATTCCTTGTTAAAAGTTTCAGAATTGACCTTTTTTTTTTAAAAGATAAAAAAAAATTTCGTAAACAATTTTAGTTCGAAAAAAAAAAGATGTCAAGTACCAGACTTTTACAATAAACTTGTTGACAATGACACAAGTAACATTTCTCTAATTGTTTTATTATTGCTCAACTCAGAAATTGACAAATAACTCCCCACGTTGTACCCTTGCTTTTTCGTTAATGCAAAAAACAACCAAAGTAAATTTAATAACAATATAGTCATTTTTTTAAAATTTGTTTGTTCGTTTATTTGACCCTCATCGACAGCCGTCTTCAGTGGAAAATAGAGAGGCTCATTAAAAAACGTTTGTTGCAATAAACTCACACACTAGGATTAGTCAAATAATGAAATGTGTTTCTCTTATCTGTCTCTCTCTGCTTATTTAGTGCCTTGATGATCACGACATCAAAACATTGAATATCTCTTGGATGAGATCACAGATTGGCATTGTGTCTCAGGAACCAGTCTTGTTTGACCGTAGCATTGCAGAGAACATTGCGTACGGAGATAACAGCAGAGTTGTATCCATGGTGGAAATAATCGAAGCAGCCAGTGCAGCCAACATTCATGGGTTCATTTCGTCCTTACCAAATGTAAGTCAACTGGAATAATTATCTAGGCCAATATTTCTATTATTACATGCAGTAATGGTCTATCTAAGATATAATCAACTTTTAATAAAAAATAAAAGTGAAATATACAAAGAAGAATTTACGAAATGTAAACATCAAATGTTAATTTTCTTTGATAATGATCAAGTCGTGTGCATTCATGTGTTTAGTGAAGTGGCACGAATGAACAGTGACGTCACAAGGTAAAGATCTGCAGTCATATATAAGTAAACTTTGACAGCTGATTTTAATAATACGACATGAAGAGGGCATAAGGAATATGCTGCGAATCAAGTAAAGGATTTTTGTCAGTTAATTTAAATTGTTGTAACCCTTATCAAAAGTAGTTGTAGGGTGATAACAATTATGCTTACTGTTCAAGAAAGACTAGCAGCTTCCTCCATTGTCAAATGATTTCATACAGCAAGAGCATAAATCGATATCCATGAATTTTTATTAGTCTAAAATAAAGATTTGTTATAAAAGAAACAATTATGAGTAGGCCTACAACTATATCCGGAATATCAGTTATTATTTGAATACCAGTACCAGTATTTTATATTGGGTTTTGGGGTTCTTTTTTTCCCCAGTAAAATAAGACAAATGGGTACTTTTTCCTACAATCCAACACTGCAACATCTCACTATAGTAAGGATAAATTGTATGTAATAAATAATAAACTATGATATCCTTGATATGTTGCTAGGGCTATGAGACCAATGTGGGCCCCAAAGGGACACAACTGAGTGGAGGGCAGAAGCAGAGGGTGGCCATTGCCAGGGCCTTGGTCAGGAATCCTACCATACTTCTGCTGGATGAGGCCACGTCTGCACTGGATGCTGAGAGTGAACAGGTTAGCTTTTATTATGATAGAGATATCATGACAATTTACAATTCACAATACGAATCTAAAAATGCATCCTCTCTAGAAAATTTTATGGTTATGGTTAATAAAAAAAAAAAATATAAAAAAAAGAAATAGTAGTAATGTGCGTTATGTTTATGACTAACTAATTTGAACCTGCAGATTTTTCTTTCAATTTCATTACTTTTTGTTCTGTTTTCATAACATTCCTAGAATATCTTTTCCATTTTGTTTGAATTTGTAATATTTCTATTTGCAAAAGGTGACCCTTTTTCCAGGTCTTCTAAAGGCTTCGAGCCTATATATATGCTCTGTAAATATGATATGATATGACAAAGAATAAGATATGCGATATTTCAGTCTTGTAATCAATCACAGTCATACATACAAATCATTCCTTATCCTTCCTGGGACTATGGAATTTGGTTGAAGAATCAAACATAGAACAAGGTTCAGATCTGTAAAACCATCTGAATGGTAATTCAGGTTGGGATATTGGGATTTGAATAATGGCTTTATGAGAACTAGGAGGACAAGCAATGTCTGTTGCACTGTGCCAATTTTGCTCTGTACTTTTTACCCCTGAGTCAAACTCTAATTTTCTTTTCATCATCATTGTTAACTGTGCTGGAAATGAAATTGATACTCATAAGATTTCCTGTTACATAAAATATTCGTGGAACTCTATGCTCTTTCAAAATCACAAACCAGAGTCCTGAATCAGCTAGCAAGTGTAATGATAGCTTCTTTGAAATCATGAAAACCATTATGATAAGGCCTTTACTTTACGACATGAGATTATTTTTCAACTGTATAAAACAGACCCTTTTATTCCTTTTTCTTATCCGTTGGTTTGGATCATTATTAAAAAATTATTATTGATGATCAATAAATACTTGTTTTTTATTAAAAATTTATCCTTTATTTCATCTTTCATGATAAATTTCAGGTGGTTCAGGAGGCTTTAGACAGTGCTCGTGAAAATAGAACGTGTATTGTCATTGCCCATCGGCTTTCAACAATTCGAAATGTGGATGAAATCTGCGTCATCAGTCATGGGAGGGTCACGGAAGTCGGAACGCACAGTGAACTGATTGCAAAGCAAGGATTTTATCACACACTAGTGAAGAACTCTTTGAAAAATTTATAATATTTGGCGATGAATGTTTTTGTTAGATCTTATTATATCTACCTGTAAACTGTATTCTCAATACTAGTCTGCCTGCATTTGATTTATCACTCAACTAAAGATGATATCCCTCCTTCTTTTTTTTGTTTGTTGGTTTAAATTTCAAATGTCTATACCACGACTTCTTTTTTCTTATCACATATGATATCTTGTTAACTTATACTCTAATGAAAATCTCAACAATTGTTTCCCATCAGCCATGATATAGAATGTTTGTTTCTTTTTGAACAATGGAAAGCATAAACTGCTGTTTTCTTTCTGCTATGAACTACTTAAATCAATATGTTTCCATTTCAACGGATTTGATAGTTGATCTGAATTTAACTGTTTTTTTTGGGCGGGGAGGTGGGGGGGGGGGGGGGTTGTTGTGGTTTTTTTACACATAATTTACTTGTCTCTTTTCATTTTTAATTGATTACCCACCAGCTTACATTGACTTGTGATTATATAAATCTTGTATGGACATAAGTCCTTGTTTGGAATGATTTAGTTATTGTGAGCAATTTCTGTACCTTCTACTAAGTATTGTGTATGCATTTTTTGGTTATCTATATTATTTTTGTAGAGTCTATAGAGAAAGAGAAAAAGATTTGAAAAAGAGAGAGAGAGAGAGAGAGAGAGAAAGTGAGAGAGAGAGAGAGAAAGGAAGAAAGAAAGACAGAAAGAGAGAGAGAGAGAGAGATATCTATTCAGTGACTTGATAAAAAAATGCCCATCTGAAATCATCTGCGCATTTTTTATCTAATAAATGTTACAATTCCACCTCCACGCTTTTGTTGATTTTTTTCAATGAATGACTTTAGATGGCCGGTATCCCTTCTTTTTCCAAGTCTAAAGTTCATAAAAGCCTCGATAAGATTGCTTTTTTTTTTTTTAAGTAAGACCCTGAAGTAATCAAAATTGGTATGCCAGATTGAATGGGTGAAACCAAGTTAGTTGGGTATTTCAAATTCCTATTTTGAATAATTTGTGGATTGAGCTCTTTCTGTCACCCATTCCATTCGTGTTTATACTTATTGATGCTTGACATGACAATCCAAGAGTTGGGTTACCTCCCATGTCATTGATGCCGGCTGTCCATGCACATAATAGTTAGACATAAGAAGTAAATTAATCAATGCTTCCAAAATAGGACATGTTTGGTTTGCGTTGGTTTTTTTCTTTCTTTTTCAAGTA
>JAUEKZ010218414.1:0-12318 GCA_031471865.1 Melibe leonina
ACTACAATTAATACTGACTTCAATGCTAGTCTTGACCTGACTACTACAATTAATACTGACTTCAATGCTAGTCTTGACCTGTCTACTACAATTAATACTGACTTCAATGCTAGTCTTGACCTGACTTTCATTGTGGATCGTTATAAGAGGTAACATTAGGAATTATATAACTGGAACATTCGAATTCCAATTTAAAACCCATCCTTTTATTTCATGCGTATGGAAGGGACCGAGTAGCAATAGGAAAACGACCCACGCTAATGCTCAGACCGAAAATGATCTCCCCTTCTTTTTTTAACAAAAGTAGAATAAAAAGTATGTACCACTACTGCACTATCAGACAGGGAGAAGAAGATTTAATCCAAGATCACCCTTCAACAGCAATACTAACGCAAATTGAAGGACTATATTTTGCCGTGCGCATGAATACGGCAAAGCCAGCAAACCCCAGAAGTTGGTCGTTAATCCTATTTTGGTCAAGCGGACACTTAACCCTTTCACTGCGAGGTCTGATTCAAGCCCAACTGAATTATATGCAAAATCTTTAAAATGTACGTGTTCTTATACCAGATAAATCAGATTTCAGTGAACTGACATATGCCAAAAGCCTGATAATCAGGCTTTTGGCATATGTCAGTTTACTGAAATCTGATTTATCTGGTATGAGAACAGACAAGTTTTGAGGATTTTGGTGGCCTTAGCTGTGAAAGGGTTAAATTTCAGAGATGTCTGTGAGTGGACGAGTGACATTTAACCATTGTATCATCATATAGCATGCAAAGAGCACTTTGTCGTGTATGGTCTAAATAAAGCACACCCCACCCCTATGGTCTAAATAAAGCACACCCCACCCCTATGGTCTAAATAAAGCACACCCCACCCCTATGGTTTATTCGAACCGGATTGTTTACGCTAGACATTTTATTCTCTAGAGCTCGACAATATCATAATGACTTCTTTGTGTCCGCTCTTCTTTTTCAATCATTGATGACATGACAATAGCGACAAGACAGAAGTAATGCGATGGAGCTGAATTTTCCAATTTGGAGGTATTTAGACATAGTGTATTGAACATTTTTATCTTCTTGTTGTAAATGATATCTCTGAGCGCTGCTGATTTGACCCTAGCAGTTGAAAGCCCTAAAACTCACAAATAAAGAGGCTGTTTATACCAACCAAACATTTCATTTATCCCCAGGCGCTATCCTTAGCAGTTGAAAGCAAACTCAATAAAACGTCAGATATGTACTACACTGTGACTGCTACCTGGATGAAAATGAACATGCTATGGGGATATGATTGGAAACGTTTGGAGAGTGCCTTTGTTTGTTTGTTTGCAACTGCTACGGCTATGGTTATATAAGCGCCCAGGGGTAAGTAAGACGATAGGATAGTTAAAAGAATAGCCCGACTTTGACCCTGCCAGGGACATTTCATTGAGAGATGACTTACAACGAAAAAAATTATCGATCTCTAAAAATAAGGTGACTAAGAGGGGATTTACAGGGGGGAAAAATATTCCCTCTCACAATCACAAAGCAGGACACACAAACAGATAATGGCTACCAGCCATATCACGCACTATTATGGTCCATGGAGACCCAGGATATTCTACACCGCCCTTTGTGTACAAAAGTACTCAGTCCTTCCACCTAGCAAGTGGCCCTGTAGTAAGGTACCACGGCAGAACCAAGACTGGGCTAACATACACAAAACAGCTGTGTGTGTGTGCTGGCTGAGGGAGCATTGGAGAGAGGTATGGAAACAGTAAGATGATAGTGATAGATAAAGCCAAAAGAGAAGAAACTGAAGTAGTGCCCACCAGAATCGCCCGCCAACCGCCCGCGAGAGTGCCTTATCCAAGGGTATTGACATCATTCTATGATCAACCGATCTGGCCACTGAAACTGAAACAACGAAACTCATTGTAGACTGTGGTGACAAAGCAGTTTCTCAAGGTCAGGCACCTCTGAACATAAACTGGTCAAGCAACACCTTAAACCGACATCCAATGTTTTTGGGGGTCTTGCGTGGTGTACACAGGTACAGTATCTACAAACAAGTACACGTAGTTACTTGCTGCATCAACCAAGTCAAAACAAAGAGAAGAACACGATAAAAACAATCATTTAACTTTAATATAAATCATAGCTGACCCAAAAAAAACCATCCTTAAATAATTCTTAGCCAGATGACAGGCAGGTTCGTGTGGGTTTCAAGCCTCCCCATTCCAACTCTTCACCCAATCACGGAACATTTCGTTACAGCTCCGGATTGATTGGAAACCGCCGTCAAGCTTCGTGACCAAACACTCTGAGGGTGGCTCCCGCATCGTTTACAACAAGTGGGGCGTCAACTCGCCCCCAAGTGTGTAGTGTGGTCTGTGTAATTGCGCATCTGGTTCGTAGTCCGTTCGCCGTCATCCACACGGCTCTGGACTGGGAGTCGAAACCGGGTGGTTTCTTGCCGAGCTGGATCCGATAATTCACATAGCCCCTCGGGGCGGCTCTGTCCCAGTCCCACTCTAGTTTCCACGCCTTGCTCGCGTCGAGGCCGGCCAGGGAAGTTTCTTGAGGAGACGCTATGCGTGCCGACTGGAGTGGGTGAAGTCGAGGCCTGTAACGGTCTCGACCCACCGTTCTTTCCTGCTCCCCGCTAGTTTGGAGAGAAGGCGTCCTGCCACCTCCGGGTCTTCGGATCTGTTATACTCTTCAAGAAGTTTTTCGGTCTCATCTGACCAACAGGGGATGTAATCGCGGCGGACGCCTCGCGGGATAAATTGTTTGGCTGTGCCTTAAATTAAGAAAATGACGGCTGATTGAAATATGCGACATTTTGTCGATTTTAGTCGTTTTACTGAGCCGATCAACACATCGAGGCGGGACACTTGGGGCACCCAATAACTAGGTCGAATAAAGCCACCCTAATATGAATGTGGTCTACCTAGATTTCCGGAAGGCGTTCCTCATAAAAGACTATCTTTAATTAAATAAGAGAGCATGTGCTTAAATGGAGAACGGAATTTTTTAGTGAAAGAAAAAGAATAATAGTCCATGGTCAATTATGAAAATGCACTCGGTGGACTTGCTCGGGCTTGTGTATTTGGACCGTTTTTGTCTCTTCTCTAAACATCTTATGTCTTTTTTTAGAACCTCTGGTCACAGAGCCAGAGCTTATTTCAGTTTTTGTAGGATGAAGCGGACAGGTTGTAATTATGAAACCCTTTGGACAGGACGCTGGATAACGACATAGCCCGGGACCAGAAAACTACAGCTGTTTCGTTATCCAGGGTTGTCGTCATTCGGAGGTTTTCAATTATTACTACTAATAATAATATAATTTTTTTTTAAATCTGGCGGAACAGAGGTCAAGATGTCTTATCTAGCAGGGTTTGTTATTCAGAGGTGTCGCTATCCAGGGGTTCCATTGTTGTATGAAAAACAGACGAGCTGTGTCACAGATCGAGTCTCAGACCGTCTGGTCCTCCTCACGAAGAGAAGCGCAAGCATATTGTTATGACAGACACCACCCACATCGTGCTCAATGGCCCAGGATTTCCTATCGATCCTTGTGCACAAAAGTATTTAGATAGTCCTTCTAGGTAGCGTGTGGCCCTGGTGTTTGAAGGTAGGTACCACAATGTAAAACGGAAAATGACCACAGGTCTGTCTGTACAAGAGGCTGGACCAAAGACAGAGCTAGCAGATATAACGTACAGATACAACGTACAGCTGTTTGCGCATGCTTATTTGCTTATTGTGCGCTCTTTCAACTACTGTGGTGATATCAGCGCCCAAGATCAAGTAAGATGATAGGTTGGTTAAAAAGAACAGCCAAACATGGACCCTACTACTAGGACGTTTCACAGAGAGATGATTTCCATTTACAATGAGAAAAAACTAAATCACCTCTCTAAAAAGATGACAAAGATGATGTAAACTGTTCCCACCAGGCACTCCCCCCGACCATCAACGTCACAGCTAATACTAATCACACATTAAATGGAAATAATCAATCCAATCAATCAGAGATCTATATCTCAAATAAAAAATTTAATGGCAATAAAACTAGTTGCTGCTTTGACATTCATCAAACACTGAAACATACAAATGAAAAACATCCAACCTTTCTCAGCAACCATTTGAATCAATCTAGCAAAGAACAGGAGTGTGAGAAAAATCACACTCACACATGCATACAAACAAACAAACAATCAATTAAAAACATCAATATAATACATGCACACAACCAGCTATAAGTCAATCATCTCCAACAGTGTGAAAGTACTGTGATGTCACACACATTGTCATGTTTAAACTTTTAAGGCATCTTCTGTACACAATTTGATTTTCACTTCTCTAAGATATGATTTTTGACAAAATATAATAAAGTAAAGCACTACAGCTTAGACAGAATAGATGACAAAGTATCATCATAAATAGGGTCTTAAAAAATAACGGAAACAGTAAGAAAAAGTAATTAAAAATACAAGAAAATATTTTCAAAAATAAAGTTTAAAACCATAAACACCGTAATTAAATCAGTTTCTTCTTCTGTAAAACTAAAACCTGCTGCAACAACTACCTGTAATAACTTACCCACCACCCTCATGACAAATGACCACTTGTCCAAAATACCCCTGGTTTTATTTATTGTTTACTTCCTGTCTGAATCAATCCCCTCTCCAACAGTCACTGCTTTCTAATCCCAAATTACCCAAATCCTGATCCACCATATAAAAGATTAATTCATTATCAAAATATTTATGAGTACATTCCTTATCCTGATTAGTGAAGGCTGCAATCATTAGTGGTTGCATATGACGGTAAATGTTCGGAAAAAAATAATTTTAACTTCTACTGTAAGGTTTATACGAGGATTAAAATAGATATTCGGGATTTGTATGAAAATTTAAGATTTATGATCGATGCTTATTTACAAATGAGTTTGAAAGATTTGACAATTTTTCCATTTCAGCATTCATATCCATTCAAAGATCAGACTCTCATCATTCAATATAGCTCTTTCCAGTTACAAAAAAACAAATTGCATACCGCGATCAACAAACACAAAGAAATCTTCAGCAAAAGGGAATTCATTTCTATAGTAAATAGTTAGTATATAGTATGTAACAAATTTCTTGAAAACACTCACAACTTTTCTTCAAAATTATCTATATATTTTTTTAGAAGGTATCAAAATCTAATATATAATAATAAACTCACAGACACCATTTTATCGAATCAGCACATTTACCAAGATATAATGTAATTTCTGGAATGTATCATGAAAGTAAAAAGAAGTCATAGCATAAAGTCAATGGGAATGTTTGAATTAAAATAAGTGGAATGGAATATTGGAATTTACAGATGAGATAACAATAAAATGAAGACCAATTTTGTGATGTTGTTATCTCGTTTATACATCACTTTAACAATAACAAAACAATCCATATTTACAATGACAACATATCACCTTTTCCAGAGAAGTAAAAAAAAAAAAAATTGTCTTCAGATCATGTTAATGTTAATGTACTGGTATCAAATGAACATGAACATGAACAAATGGATAAGTTGCTAACTGTTCTTACCAAGATAAACTCCCCAAATGATATCATATATTTTTCCTTTAAGAAATATTACAATCATATCAGTTTTGTATCAGCAGTATAAAAAAAAGTCTCTTACTCCAAACGTTAACCCTGCCGAAAAGTAAGTACTCTTTCACACCTTATTCATTCTGAGCTTCAAAGGGAATATGAAATGATACAATGGCATAATATTTCAAGAGTAATGGGGACGATATGTACTGCAAAATCACATTGATTTAGAAAGAAATATTTCAAAGAATATTTAATCGATTTTGACTACCTAGTCATCAAAAGAGTTTTTCACAATTTGCATGAGAAGATGAAGTTTAAGTTTTCTTAACTGAGAATAGGCTTTACCATGTGTTACAATGCCTCCTCAATGGCTTAGCACGGGGGGAAAAACATGACTAAAATGGCAGGTTAAATTCTTTACTGTAGTACATTTATCAAACATCCAACATTCCAAACTGTCAAATATTACATTCTCCACAAAAACAGACAGCAAAAGAGACAGAGAGAAAGAATAGAACCTGGGACTACTGAATTTCCAGCATTAGGACTCACACATGTGTATTTTTCCAAATTTTCAATTTGGGCCATGAAAGATTCTCCAAGCCATTCCCTGTAGTCTTGGCGCTCTTCTGGTATTTTCATGAGACGAACGGCTGCATCAGTAAAGAGAAGGTCTGTGTACCAAATTCCAGAGTCAAACATATGGAAATCTCCATCTCTGTGGACAAAAGATTTATGAGGAAAATATTAGAAAAAAACTAGTCATATTGATGATGCAAATGGAATTTCATTTACTGATAAACTATGGATAATATTATTTAACCCTTAACATACAAAGCCATTTTGGGCACTATGCTATTCCCATTGCATTAGATTTCAACCAGTCTCAGTAGAGAAATAATCATAACTCCTGAATCCCTCTAGGTACTGGAATAAAAATCTCAGAATGGGTAGAGATATAGTTATGTACTCAAACTGTTAAAAAACACACTTAAAACCCCTGAAGATCTTTCATTAGCCAAGATGTTCATCTTAGTAGTCAAAACTTTGCTGATTTCTACACCTACCTAATCTAGGCATAGTTCAACTGTTTTTGAAAACACTGCTACCAATGGTCTATATAAACCATTGCTAGACACCAATGAGAACAATTAGAAAAGGTTGTTCACAACAAAATAATCACTATCCTTATGATAATCCAGTTTAACCCATTCCTTCTTGAAGCGATATGAAATTTCTAGTTATGAATTCCTGAAGGAAGGGAGATAGCTCTGAATATGAAAAAACTTGATTTTATCCAAATATTTCATGCTTTGAAAATCCCTTTAAAAAAAAAACACATAACAAATTAAAGGAAAAGAGCTGAATTTTACAATGATAAATGGTTTTATATGTTGAAATTTTTAGAATGGGTTTAAGAAACTGAAAATATCTTTAAAATTTCATTTTTGCGTTCATCACTCATGTTTTTTCACTTTAGTTACTGTTTATGGCCAGTTTTAATGCCATTAATAGAAGCAGCAACTCTGTGCAGCTTAACCTGGCACAATTGGTAACCCGTTTTTGTCACTCAGCACCTTAAAGTAAACATTTTCACCCCATCATCGGAGCATCGATGAAAGGCAGGTTTCGTCTTTGTTATGTCATGCATAGCACGAGAGAAAGATGTCTCATCTGATTTTTGCACAAAATACTAGAAATCTCACAGAAAAGAGAGTAAAAGTGAAAGATTCCAATTTTTGCATAAAATACTAGAACTCTCATGGAAAAAGACAGTAAAAGTGGAAGTCACGCCAACTGCAAGACTTCGTTGCTATGGGCATCTAAAAAGTGAAAACGTTTCTGTGATCTGTGACGTGTTTATGTCGCATTGCTTCACATCAGGCACAGATCGCTACATATCTTATGTCACATCAGGAAAGAATGACTAAAGAGAAAAATGAGTTTTCTGACGTAAAAATTGCAAAATCAAGGGAAACCACTCTGGAATTCTCTGTCATCCTACTTTTTCAATTTTTCTTTCCAATGAGTTCAATGTTATGTGCGTATTTATGTGAGGTCAGTATTTAGAATGCATGTAACAATTCCAACAAAAGATTGCTCTTATAAACAGGTACACACTCTCAGAAGAATACTTTGAAATCATTTTTGTATGTGAGATATTAACAATCAACATCAAGTTTCAAGGACTTACATGTCTGATGAGAAAAACTGTTGTCCGTAGTTGAGCAGATTCCACATAATTTCTTTCTGTGGGCCTGTTTTACCAGCTGTTCAATAAAAAAGTGACCATAACTGCTATTATTATTGTATATTTGAAAAAGACCAAGTTTAGTTTACAATTTAGATTTATAAACATTTGTATAGACAGTCAAAAGGGGTGATTAAAAAGGTAGAGTAAAAAAGATTTTTAGTTCATGACAGATGATAATGATCAGAGAAAACACAAGAAATGTATCCTCCCTATATTTAAATCAATCATTACTTGAAAAATAATGTCACACAAATCAAATCCCTTACGTGATGTAACAATGGCGTTTGATGGGACATAGCCCAAGTGGCACTCCTCAAATCTGTCAATATTGAGCCTTCTTCCATCCTTGCACATGATTTCATAATCATCTGAGCGCCTGTTCCTTGCCCAAATAGCATGATTACGGCCTCCGGTGTTGTCTCGGACAGTAAGATGCCGCACGAATGCAATATCTCCACCCCCTGTAAGATGTTCATGAGACATTTTAAGTAATTATTCAAAGCTAAAATATAAAACCAAACAATATACAATTTGTTTCAAAGTAACATATAATTTCTCAAATGATTAAATAATGAAACAAAAGGCACTATCAAAATTTATCTTAGTTGATTTATAATGTACCATTTGTATACTGTATACATTGTATGTATGATTTTTCTACTAGAGCAAGCAACATGGCAAACACCTTTTTAAAGGATGCAGCCATTATGAACATGCACTTTATCATTGCTGGATTGACCAAAGTAGGTATGGTAGGACCGTCATTATTAACAATATTAAACTTGTTTGAATGAGCAGATTAAAGATATCATAGCGATTGTTTCAAATAATTAAGGCAACATTTCACAGTATTCCTGGAGCGTTCTAAACATGACATAATACTAACTATTATTCATGACATATAGATTGAATCACATCCATCTCCTTTGAACATCTACAGCAATAGTGATGATGCCGATTTAGATCTACAACTTACTTTCCACAAGACACCTGAAGGCTCCAGCAGCGCCGTAATACTGTTCTTCACTGTTTCTTTGACATTTCCTGTAGCCTCCTGCCGCACAGCCTTCACACAAGTTGATAGGGTGACCTTTGGGATTGTATTCACTGTCCAACGCACCCGGAATACAGCTACGAACGAACAGCTCACCTAAAATAAAGAGGATTATCGTATATGTAACAATTATTTACAAATCTTTCTTGGACACTTCAAATACATTTCGATTTTTAATTGAAGAAATTTCATGTAAAACATATTGTAAAAAAACTACACACATCAAAAAAGTGAATAGAAATATTTTCTGTTTCCAAGGATATTTTGTTTGGCATTATATTTGACTAATAAAGCACAATACTGCATGCTTGATAGTTTTATAACACTCATGGATGGTAACAAGTTAAGATTTATCTTCACACCTATATTTCTGAAGATTGAACAATCTTCGGGAAGAAACTGCTCTGTCTCAATGAAGATATTCAAAGGAACAATCCATCCATCTCCTCGTCCAATTCCTGGCTGACAAGATCTTTTGCCTTAAAAGATCAAAGAGAAAAAAAAAGAATTAAAATCAAATTAAAGTCAGCCTAATTGAATTGGCTGTTCCAAAAAATGCTTTCGAGCTCAATACAAAAACAAAAAGACTATTGTTGACAAGTCAATAGACAATGAATGGCAAGACTACATAAAATGTCACAGATGAATGTGATGAGTAAATTAAGCTTTTTAAAAATGTGCATTGCAGAATGAAATAAAATATTAAGACAGATAAAAAAGAATATCTGCTTTCCATGCTTTTCAGTACATATTGATTGGCTATTGTTGGTTTTTAAATGGCCTAGAACTAAATTCTTTTGGGAAGGTTTCTACAGATGCACTCAAACCTGCTTATGTTGCCAATTATTGGCTGGATTGCCAAATATGTAAAAACAGTAAAAACACTGTTATTATACCAGCATCCGCCAACACTTTATCTAGATATAACATTCAGGACTTGAATAGTGTAATTACTTCTCATAATACTGCCAGCCTAAAATTTTGTCACTACCTTATCAGCACTTTGATCCCTTCACCAATGGGCTCTTTCAATAGAATGGTGTAATAATAAAATCAAGTTCCCTGGAGACATTCTTGGTCAGTTCTAAAATACAAAATACACCTATGATGTTGCCAATATAAGCAAATATATATCAAAAGAAAATGTTGTTACTTGCACAAGCATTAATGTCATTAACATATGAATTACAACTATGTTTAGTTTATACCCACCTTTCATATTGAATAGAGTAGTTGTCTTATCTGTTTTCCTGGCAACAGCCACAACTTTGTACTGCATTGTCATATCCCCATAGTCCTCTGCAGCAATAGGAACCAAGTTGTATCGCCTAATACACACACACACATGAAATACATGGTTAAAAATCTAACAACATACTGAAAGACAATTGAAGTAATAGTTCATATACATACAGAAAATTATATTTATCAAACAACCATGAAAGTTCATAAGCCAGTAAAGATAAATTATGCCCTAAAAAAATAATAATCCCGTGATTCCTTCACTATTGCAACCTCTTGATATGACCTACATATGGAATGTGGCTGACCCATAAAAAGATGATTCGTTACTAAACAGAATGTATTTCAAATTCAGATGCGTAATATAATATGTTTTTTTAAAATTCATATTGCCTGATATCTTACATGGGGTAAAGATAAACAAATACATACTTCCCAGCTAAGTAGACATCACCAGCATCTAGGTTGATCAAGTCAGCATCTCCTCTGTCAATCATTTCCAAACAAGTCGATGTGTTCCCTCCCAACATGCAGTCCATATCAGGCTGAAGCTGCTTGGCTTTAAATGCCATAATCATGGATTCACACTTGTTCTTCTCAGCCATAGAAGTAACGCACCAACGAATTGGAGCAGATGGACACTGATTCATCAACCGAAGTAGCCTCAGGAATTCAGGACCTGAGAGAAGAGAAACCAAAATATTTGAAGAGAATTCATTACCTCAGGATAATAACAGACGGATATCTGAACAAATATCGGAGGACAAATTTAAGCAAAGATGCATGACAAGCAATAATAAAAAGGGTTATTGCATTTAAACAAGTGTTTGTGATATGCAAATACATCAAATAAAAAAATTTGAATAACCGTAGGTATGAAATGTATTACTCACCAACCCAATCAAAATAAGTGTAGCTTCCCATCTCTGTAAAACCTTTTGTGTTGTCATTGAACAAGAGGTTTTTTCTTGTGAATTTCTGATTCAAGATGTCAATAGGATAAGATTGCTTTGAAGAAAAGAGCTCAAATTCTGATTTGTGTGTCCCAGACATTCCATACAATCTGTCAATTTCTCGAAGAAACAACTTCATCTCTTCAACAACTAATGGATCTCTCACAGCAGAAGTCATGACAACATTGGATGAGACTTCTCCCCAGTTGCAGTTCATGTAATCATCCACAGTTGTTGTTTGCCCATTTGGGCAAAACAATTTGTATGCCTGGAAGATAAAAATAATAGAATTCCTGTAAAAGATACCATTATATTTTATGAGCCAAAATTTTGAGCTGACTTGAAAAGTAGCATTCTGACAAAAATTACCTTTAAATTATCTCAGATTACAAATCACTAACCCTGTCCTGCCATAAAACGAACCAATAACTTTTTACCTGCACTGCATGCAATATGTAACAATGTTGTTGTCATGCTTTCACAATTGTTTTCAAATTTGATTTCTGATCATCTATTCTTAAAATAGAACTGTATGAAGCAAGTTAAAGCTTTAAGAATTCTTACACTTGATGAATTCAATCCAACACCCGTCATTTGTGGCACAGTATCATGTCGAACAAATGTTAACTGCCCATCACCATTAGCAACACAGTTGAAGGCTCCGTCAAACCCTCCATATGCATCACTTGTCTGGCAGAACTCGTCATTCTGTCCTTTACAAAGTTGGCAAACCTTTGTTGGATTGTTACCTTTACAAGGAAATAAAGACTCAAATCAAAATACACGTTTCATCAAAACAATAATATTGAAAAATTCCTTTGCACACAAACAAAAACACTTTATTGCTTGTCAAAGTTTGCTTATTGTTTTTGTAATTTCACAATTATGTCCATACATAGATGATCCTACTAAAAAGGCTTCCTTCAAAAATTAATGCAAGCAGCAGATCTCACAAAAACTATTTACAGATTGGATCACAAGTGTAAGTTGATTTATCCTTGAAATATACCCCAAAAAAAAGAGCTGCAGGAAGCTATAGTTACAAAAATGTATAGACAAAAAGCAACCATCATCCCCCCATTTAAACGTTTAAAAAATAAAACAAGATGTTTCCGTATAAAAAAAATGTATTTAAAGCTACTCATAGCATCATCATTATGACAGCACAATCTTATTCAATTCACATACAACACAACAAGGGTACAACTATGGG
>JAUEKZ010218523.1:0-18975 GCA_031471865.1 Melibe leonina
GGGGGGGTAAAACAAAAAGATGCCACTGATGAAGTTGGAATAAAAAAATAAGATCACAATATCCTGGCACCTTTTGGGTTACAGAAAAGTCTCTGAACGAAGGGTCCCAAGCGCGACAACACACAAGTCGTCAAACCCATACACATTAATTCGGTTCAAACTTCCGACCCTACAGCACCCTGATATAGCTAAGTCTGATTTGACTATTTTTTGTACCCCCTACTCAAGTGGTATCTGAAAGGAGAACCGTTCCAACAGTTATTTGGAGGTAGCGGCAGATATTCATCGATAATGCTGAGCGAAATCACCGGGATCTCTTCGCTGACGGCATATTATGTCAACTAGTCCGGCTTTGGCAGCTCTGTGGTGCTCGTGATGGCTATTTTGTGGAAAAATGAATAGTACTCTACGTAGCTGATATTCTCAGCTTTCTTTTCATGTATTTCTTTTGTATGTGCTGTTAAAAATACGAAAAAAGTTATAACAAAACGGTACTTTTTTATCAGCCCGCCCTATTACATAAATGAATGAAGGAATTAATAAATCAAATTTAAATAATAAATAAATGAATAAATCAATGGATAAAATAATAAATACATACATGAATAAAGAGAAATACAGATAAATGTATGAATAAATTATCATGCCTTGTGCAGTTTACAATGGAAAAATGTGTCCTTAGAGCTTGCCCAAATGAAGGAATAGAATACCATATGCGTCTGGCACAGTGCAGCGCCGTAAACTGGGTAAATGATGCTACACAATGTCCCTTATCTCAGGCCTCCACGTCCGTAATTAACCGTTGTTTTTTTTTTCCCCCTTCATTTTTTAACCCTTTCAATGCTAAGGTTATTTCTCACGCTACTAACTAGATACATTATCAAATTCATAAATAGATGTGCCTGTTCTCATACCAGGTAAATCAAATTTCAATGGACTGACACTGACATAATATGCTAAAACTCTGAATTTCATTCTTTAAGATAACTTGTGAGTTCGCTGAAATCGTGATTTACATTTACATTTAATATCTGGTATAAGGACACATACAATTTCAAGATGTTGCAAGATAATTCAGTTGGGTTAGAATCAGACCTCGCTGTGAAAGGGTTAATCCTTTTACCGCGGGGTCTGATTCTAACCCAACTGAAATAAGATGCAAAACCTTCAATAGCTACATGTTTTTATAACAGATAAATCACATTTCAGTGAACTGGCATATTATGCCAAAAGCCTGAATTTCAGGGTTTTAACATATTAAATGTCAGTCCACTGAAATTTGATTTATATGGTATAAGTACCGGCACATCTTGAAGATTTTGGTGTCCTTAGCATTGAAAGGGTTAAAACGGTCACGGAGATGCCCTGAAAGGCTGTCAGTTTGTGGGGATGATTTCCTGCGTCAATTTATCCATCTCTCCCTCTGTCACCCCTCCTAGCCTCCTCCATCTCTCACCCCTCCCGTTCTCACCAGTTCCCTCCCGCCCACAGGCCTCCCCGCCCCCCCCCACCTCAATGTTATGAGATTTTCAATGTGGATAATTCCTGGGTTTGGAAACCCCTACCCGTGGACTGTTACACTCGTGGATCAGTGGATTACCATGAATGTGTTGATTCATATGGATTACTGTCATCACCTCCAGGCCTAGTGTATTCTTGAGGATTACCTTTTGGAGTACCATTCAAGCCAAGTTGAGGATTCCTTGTTCTTCCCTGGATTATACGAATAGTCAAGCAATTTAATATTTTGATGAATCATGATCTTCCACTTACTCTTATTCCATTTTCTCATTTCAGTGTGTTCTTTACCTATGGGCTTTAAAAATATTGTATTCTTCAACCTTCTTCCTGTTGAGAGGCAATCACGAGTGTAGACATCTTACAGAGTATTTCACATTTAAACAAGAATGTAAGTATTCTGTCCTGTGCATGGGATTGTTTAATTTTCATTGTTACATTAAGCTAACATCAGGGAGATTTCTTTTGCCAGACTATTACTTTCTGTATCTTAAATGAGTATACTTTATGGGTCTAGTGTCATATCAAGGCTGCTTTCATGTTAAGCATTGGTAGTATTGAGCATGATAGGAAAGCAATAGCTCAGTTGGTAGAGCGTCAGACTGTTGTGCTGAAGGTCCTGGGTCCAATCCCCTTCAGAGGCGGATTTTTTTTTCGGGACCAGAAAACCCCACTGTCGACCCAGCAGTAAAATGGGTACCGGGCCCTCCATACAGCAGTGTCTTTGTCCTACAAACAAATTATAACACGCCTAACAGGCGCTTGTCATGTCCTATGTGTTTCAATGTTTGCTGTTGGCCGGGGAAAGTAAAAAGTGTGCAGCGCAATGAGCACAATTCATGGATATCAGCGCTATATAAGCCTTCATTTAAACTTTAACTTTAAAGAAAGAAATATCACAGGTGTAGGATTAAATTGCCAACCTTATGTAAAAAATGCGTATTCTTACATATTTTCGTTCATCGTACTCTTGTGCGCATTTTGCCAAGGATGGTACGTAGAATTCAATTTCTATAATTGATCATTTAAAAAAATGATAGTAGAAAAAAATATTAACATCATCCAGTTTGTTTAGTGTACTTTGACTCTCGAAGGGTTGCTCACAGTCACTGGCCCCTAAAGTTTTCTTGTGTAAGGTCATGGGCTGTTCCGTTTGGCCCACCTTTGATGGCTGGTTTCAATAGGTATAATGTTTTCATCGGTAACAGTCCCGGAAATTAAATTTGTTGCTTCCTGTCAAAGTGAAACTGGTTGGCAATACTCGCTTCGAAACCGTGCCAATCCTTGAGGCTTTGACACTATCCGTCAAACACAAATTAAACATTTTCCGTTCGATAACTGAAATATTTTGCATTTTTAATTATATTGCGGTTGAACTACCATGATTTTATGAAGATTTGTGAACTTGTCGAGTTCAAACTTGAAAGCTGGTGAAATACATGATTTTTTTTTTCGTCACAGTCACCCATTTTTTACGCTAAAATAAATGTTTTTACCATGCCGTATTAATGAAATTCTGAATTTCATTTTTTTTTAATCTGCTCATTTTGGCTTTCCATTATACACATTTTCATGGAAGGCTGGCAATTGGCAATACTGGAATTTCACTGTAGGCCCCAGTCAGTTCACTGAAACCTTTTTAAACTATAATAAGGTGTGTGTGCGTTTTTATAATGGCTCCACCTCCTGATCGCTACAGATTGATTTAGAAACTGAAACGTTATCTTGTAGAAATTTTAATATTCCACCAAAGTGCAAGAATTATAAAAATGTTCATTTTTAATAGTTGTTCAAGATAACGAATATAGTCCAACCCGAAACACCTTTTTTTGTTTTTGTTTAGTGATGGGACAAGAAAGTGCTGAATGAATTGAACCCATGCAGTCATTATTCACACTCTTTTGTTTTGTATTAAATCATTACAAAAATTTACAAATTAAACATTTAGTAGTATAAGGAGTTATGAAACTGTTTTATTTGTTATCTTTATCTATATTTTAACCCTTTTTTTTTTTTTTTGTATCAGTGACAGTGATGATACACATTATATTTGGGTCTATGGCACCTTTAATTGTCTAATTTTAAAGAGAAATAAAAAGATGGCGAAGATAATTTAAGAGAGTGATTACATATAAATCAATATCTCAGGCACTTTCATTTCTTTAAAAACTTAATGCTAGCACAACCAGAGATACTTTGAATTAAACTTCTGTCTTCGATTTGAATAGAAAAACTTAGATTTTATCTAAATTGTAATACCAAAGGGCACTATTTAGGATCACTGAGCTGACGCTCAAAAGTGTGAGGTTCACTGCTATTAATTTTCCACCTATGCAACTATTCATATTTTCATGGTGAAAAGTGAAAGAAAATATCATCACCAATAGATGTTAGTAGGTATCTATTATTTGTAATATCTACTATAATTTCAGCAAAGCTGTAATGGGGCTAGTCTGGTATAAGAATGTGTTAATTTCCTATTTGCATATTGTATGGTTATTGCAACATGAACTTTTCAATCCAAGGGAAAACGATACAAAACCATTTTAGTACACCCTCATCAAAATATGATTAATGATATTCCTTGTGATTCTCCTCAGTTTTGATAATGCGCACCAAAAATTTCAACAACCCAGCCTTATAGAACTTTTTGATATATGAATATAACACTTATAATAATTAAAATTAAAACTGTTAAAATACATCAGTAAAGAAAGTTTTTACAGGCAATTGAATCTTGGTTAACAAGAGGAAATAGCTATAACTTTGTTACAGAAAATCACCAACTTAGAGAGAAATCAGTCGATACAATCTTTCGTGAAAATGCTATGGAACTGGAATAATCATTTTTTTGTATCACAAATTTAAAATAAATGATTGGACATTGGTAGATGATTCACAATTCTACCATGTTGATTTAGACTGAGGACGAATCTTATGTTCTGCAGGGGTAAAATAGATTTTTCACCTGCAACTTAAATGTCTTTTTTCTTTTTTCTTTTTATAGACAGAAAATGTTTTCAATTAAGATACCTTTTCAAACTGTTTTAAAATTCTATCAGCTACAAAATTGGTAACTTAGACCAATGACACACCCAGATGTGCTGAAAGAAAAGAGTTAACTACAATGGGTTCCCCATTTTGCAACAGACAAAAAAGGGGGAGAATTTTGTTTTTGTGCCAAGAGATAATTCGTTTGGTGATGATGCTACACTGCATTACCCATTCATTGACGATGAATTTGCAGGAACCAAGACCGGGCTGTGCTTAAAAATGACCTGGGTATTTTTCTTTTGATTTCAGGTAAAATCAAGTACACAGAGCGAGTGTATGATGCGTGCATGGAAGCCTTTGACTGCCTGCCCTTGGCAGCCCTGATGAATCAGCAGTTCCTCTGTGTTCATGGCGGACTTTCCCCAGAAATTCACACCCTAGAGGATATCAGGAAGGTAAAAGACAAAGACCCCCTCAAAATTGTCCTGACTACCATTCCCATTTTCGGACAACCGGTTCACTGTCATGTCAAAAGGCTGTTATCTACGTCAGGATACATCACAAACATATTCTTACTCTCTCCCTTTCAACAAGGCAGCAAACTAAATGGAGGGGAGTTGGGGTCTTGAGAAGGGGATACAAGGGCGTCTCATCAATTGTCATGGCTGTACTATCAAGTGGTTTCAAATGTTCACATTGATGTGTGTGCTTTAACATTCAAGGATCCGAAAAATTATGGTGGTCAAAAATTTCTAATTCTTTCGGATTTCAAAAGTTCCATTTTTTTATGGTGCGTTGGTTTCATTGAATCCCAAGTTAAGTACTGAATAATGACTCACCATACAGTGATACATCAGGCTATTATACTATATGCTTAGTTGTCAATCAAAATTTCATTTGACTGTCTTGTCTCTTGGTTTTCATCTGGATAAGTAAAATCTAAAATACTTAGATAATTGTAATGTTTTCTTCAGTTCATTTAAGTGTCAAACACAGATAAAAATCTTAGGAATAGGAAAAAAGTATGATCTTTTGTTTTGAAACTCATTTTGGCTTTCCATTGTTTGTACACATTTTCATGGGCTAGGGTTGACAGCACTGTATTGAATGGTATGTTTCATTTCTTTTTCCTCTGTAGTTGGACAGATTCAAGGAGCCACCTGCATTTGGCCCCATGTGTGACTTGTTGTGGTCAGATCCCCTAGAAGACTTTGGGAATGAGAAATCATCAGAACATTTCACGCACAACACAGTTAGAGGGTGCTCATATTTCTACAGGTAGCTTGTCTTGCTGTTATGCAGCATTTGTAATATTGCATAATGTTCCTGAAATTTATGCAATTTTGTAACATCGTTCTGCAGATGATCATTGCTTGTAAATATGTGATCAGATCACTTATTTTCTGTTCAATTATCTAGATGTCTAGACCCCTTGATATTATTAGCATAGGAAGTCGTGTGGTGTCTTGAAAAAAATTTCAGGCAATTTCCTGAGGGGTCATTTACAGGTCTGCTAATAATTTTTAAGATCTATTCACTCAAGTTATTACGCTAGATATTAATATTCATATGGGAGATACGGCGACCACCATCGTGTCAGTCTGTTAACATGCTACGTTTACCTGTAAAAACATCACAAAAAAACTTTTTTGCACGTGTAGCATTTAATTTCATAATGAAAATAAGTAAAGCATTCTGATTAAATTGTAAAATATTATCCTAACTCAATGCTCCTTTACGGAGACTCCTGGTCTTATTTGAAGTGGGAGAGTGCGTGTTTATAGCGTCTCATGAGTAAATTTTAAGAGAGCTAGACAATCATTAGATGAAATAGCGGTAAAAAAAAATCCTCGGTTTTCAGGATTGCTTGTTGGAAGGAAGCACTGTTTGGTAGTTTAAAAATCAAGGTCTTTGCTACAGTTTTCTTTATATTCTATGTTGTAAATGTTTAAAAACACATTAACTTACATCAAAACTAGCAGAAACCACTAGTAGCTTTAAATCTCATTGAATAGAGAGAATGACAATCAGTTCATTATTTTTTTAGTAATTGCTAGGCCCAATTCCTGGTTTTCAGAGCGTGGTGTAATCTTTGCTGTCCATGTCATTCATTCCTGGCTATCTGGCCATATGGCTTTGAGTTTTAAGTCAACTGAAATATTCAACTTGGCAAAAAAAAATTTTCTCTTTGCAGCTATGCAGCTTGTTGTGATTTCTTACAGCAAAACAATTTGTTGTCGATAATTAGGGCACACGAAGCACAAGATGCAGGGTAAGTGTTGATTCATGTGAGGGAATGAATGAAGATTCAAGATGTAATGGGAGGGGGTGATTCAGGATGGTCTATCAGGGAGGCTGCTACAAACATCATCTGAACCAAATGCAGTCTTTTTGCTTTAGCAATGCATACTCCTCTTTCTGTATTTAATTTTGTTCTTCCTTTTAGCATGTTCTGTTTGATATTTCACATAATAGGCTGTGGCTTACTGGCACTTTTTATTATGTGTCTAAAGCATTTGAACAATACCTGTAGCGTGATATATTAGTGGCCCAAAGCTGCCATTTTTGTTGTCATTTATCTTTGAACTCTTTCTTTATCCACTTGCAGGTATAGGATGTACAGGAAAAGTCAAACTACAGGTTTTCCCTCTTTGATAACAATATTCTCAGCACCAAACTATTTAGATGTCTACAACAATAAAGGTAAGAGCTCATTTCATTTTATATGTACCAGTGACCAAAAAAACCAACCCCAGTTTATCTATTTTACAGGTTACAGTCATCAGTTCTTGGAAGTGTTTATTGAATTTTCTATGGGACTAGTTGATTTAACTTCAATTAAAATTTTATGATCATTGACGTAGTCACCTATTCATAATAAGGTCATTTATTGGTGTCACCTTTTCTTTTTTTCTTTTTTCTTTTTTCTTTTTTCCTAGTTTCCTGATGCTCAATATTGAAATAATTTCCAGGTATGCCATGTAACTGGTATTGTCAGACCACCGCACATATTTTGTCCTCTAAAGTTGTATGAGAAACTACAAATAGGATCCTGTCAGGTCATTGATTTGTGAATGCTGATTCAGTGAAAATGAAATGCATTAGTTGTTTACACTGTTATACGACGGTTATGAAAGTTTATTTTACTGTTGCTAATGGTCTTCTTGTTATTTGTTTACCCCACAGCTGCTATTTTAAAGTATGAAAATAATGTGATGAATATTAGACAGTTCAACTGCTCTCCACATCCGTACTGGCTGCCAAATTTCATGGATGTTTTCACATGGTCATTACCATTTGTGGGAGAAAAAGGTAAGCAAGTTTTTCAACTGCTACGGTCAAATTGGCTCATTGGCACATTTCAAGTTTTAGGTAAAATCATGCTTAGAAAAAGAAAACTGAAACAATCAAGTACACTGGTTGGAAAAAAATATAATGCTCTATCTGGTTACACTCTGGGTCCTATCAGGTTGAGTTGCAATCACAGTTGCAGGGAAGCAAAGTTGAGGATCAAATAAGGGGGGTGAAAAGCAGTATCCAGTTTACCATAATTTGCCCTGTTTTGGCATTGAAAACAAAACACTTTTTAAGACTTCGTTTTACTCTTCTTTTCAGTGACTGAAATGCTGGTAAATATACTCAACATTTGCTCTGACGATGAGTTGGTCTCGGAAGGAGATGCAGACTCTATGGAAGGTAGGATGGAACAGTTTTGCACAGACAATTCACATCTATCTTTCACCAATTGCACTTTCACCTCCTCTCTTGCTCTGATTCTCTTTCATGTAGCTTGGTCACCACCATGGTCATTAACACCATCCTCTGCATCCTTGTGCTTGGACATGACATGTCGACGTGTGCTCTCTCATTGTTCCTGTTCACGCTTCAGTCTGTCTTGTCTGTCTATCTGTCAGTCATGGAAAACATTTCTGTTGAGCTTAAGATATGTGGGAGAAAATCTTTCTCCAAATTCATATTCTGGTGGTGGCTGGATGGCATTTGAAGTCCCAACAAATTGTATCAATTGGATTCCAATATGTTTGAATAAAGATTTGGCATTTTTTAATAATTTTTTTTTTCTTTTGATTTTGTATCAATTTCCTTATTTTCTTCTTTTCTTATTTTTTAAATTTTTTACTCTTATTGAGATTACTTGGGGTGAGAAATAGGATGATAAATCTTATGAGGTTGATTTTTATTTTTTATTTTAAATTTTTACACATTTTCACTAGAGGTTTATGTCCTTTATGGGTTAATGCTGCCTGATTTCCTGTTAGAAGTGAGATATTTCTTATCAGCTTGTGTTAACATCTGTGTCAATTATGAAAAGAATAAGTTTCTTTGGATTTTTGTTGAAGAGAATTTTAAAACCATTAATTTAATCTCTTATCTTAGTGGTACGCTAATACCCTGTTTGAATAGGATTCAGTCTAAGCTTCTATTCCCAAAGTCCAAAAAAAAAATTACTTTCATTTTGTGTCTGTTCACTGCATCATTGTATTCACACATACTATCTGATAGAAAAGCATGAACACCTCCGCATTTTGTTTGCTTTTAGTTGTCTGTCATCACATTATACACATCTCATGTTAGCCCAATGTCTGGTCTCTTGATGGGGGAAGGGTTGTTAGTCAGTTATTTTTTTTTATTATGACATTTTTCTTTATTTACTTTATTTTTATTATTGTTATTTTGTTTTATTTATTGTTTGGTGTATTCAATATTCAATTTATTTCACTATTGGGTGGATTTAGGTTTCATTAGGATTTATCATGGTATTTTCATTTTCGTTCTGCTGTGAATTCTGTTGAGTGTTCCAATTCAGTTTTCCTTTGTGTTTTCTTATGTTTACGGTCCTTGAAATTTTTTTAAATTGATTTTGCATTATGTTTTATTTAATTTTGTTTCTGAAAAGATAGGCATAGGCAATACAAATAGCTGCATCCGGTTTTAGGGCACAAAAGCCCATGCCCTCCAGTGATTTCTAATATGAATTCATTGTCATCTCTTTTGTTTTTTCTTCTTTTTTTTCTGTATTGCTTCCAAAGGTGACGGTGCAGACAAGAGCAAAACTCAGGCAAATTTAGACCTTAGTAAGCAAAACTTGTTGGTGCACGCCTCTTGTGACTGTACCAGCTCCTATTACTATTACTACTACTACTACTACTACTCCTACCTGACATTTAATATATTGCTGAAAGTAACTGTCACTTCATTGGTTTTGTTTTTTTTAACTGATGTTAGTTCTTTCTGTGGTGTTGTGTGGTCAGCCTTGCAGTGCTCGCTCACCATCATCTCTTTGTCCAACCTGCTGCCCTTTTGTTTGGATGGAGTTACTACTTTAATGTTTGACTGGACTGGTTTTCACTAGTAGATTTCTGCAGTAAAACTTAACACACTTCTTTCTTTCTACTATATAGACTAAATTACACCTGTAGTGATGGTGATATGGAGGCTGACAGCTATCTGGTATCCATGTATTAAATGTGGTATGGTAGTATTGGCACCAGAAACCATCTGGCTCCACTCCTGCTAGCAGCCAGCCTGCTCTTGTGTAGTCATATTTTACCTTATGCTGCTATTTACTTGTTACTAGCCAACCATCACATTCACTTGGAAGGGAATGGCACTTTTCATAACCTTTATTTTATTACAAACCTTACCTTAGAGCATAGTCTTAGGTTTCAAAGCTCTTGCTAATGTTATCGCTTTTTACTGCATTCTGTTTGCATGTGTCTTTTTTAGTTGATTTTTATGGGTTCTCCTTTTGTTATAGACTTTCATTTTCTCTTTTTATTTTTGTTCTACTTGTTGTTTGATGGTTTTATTTACTTTGTACCCCTTCTGTTCTCCCTTTTAAATTTTGATTTAAAGACGTCATTTTGATTTTAGTATTAGTGTGGGGGGGGGGGGGGGCCGTGCATTCAAGTTATCTTTTTTCTTCTTTTTTTTCTTTTTCCGATTTCAACAACTAAAATTGCCACTGTTCAACAGCTGACAGGCTTTCGAACTGTGATCTGTGTACATTATTTTTTCCTGATTTAGAGATTTGTATCTTTTCTCTTCATCCCTCTACCAGTACATACATTAACTTTCATTTCCTACTGCCTCATCACTTTCACCCAGTTATTTAACTACCTTTACTAAAAACTGTTAAAACTTCAAGACCTTTTTTTATTTGGTTTTAAACATTAAGTCCCATCAGTCCCTGAGGTTTTGACTATTTTTGCTCTTTGAGGGGTGGGAGGTTGTTGAGGATATATTATTTTCTTTTTTGAAGTTTTTTTTTAACGTCCTAGGCAGAGTCTAGTCTGGTTGCTCTTTTTACTAAGCCTATCATCTTTCTTACCCCTGGACGCTGATACGACCTTAGCTGTTGAAAGTGCCCTAAAACTCACAGAACAAATTTCTCTGGCTTATTTATTTATTGTTTTTTGGCACTCTATTTTACTCTTTTCTTTCGCTGTTATTGTTCTAAGAGCCCACCATTTCTAAGCTCTGATCTTAAAAGCTTTTTTGCAGAGTTTTGCCAAGTGTTTTTGCCTTGCTATCAGCTTTTCTTTGAAGGTAGAGGACTAAAGTCTGCCAAAGTACGGTTGACCTCAGTGCACGCTCAAATCTTAGTTCTTTCAATGCGCTGTCCTGACTGTCTAAATTCTTGACTATCCTTTGTGTGTACTGTCTTCTTGAAATGTCCTGAAGGTTTGGTCTTGTTTTCATTGCCTTATCTGTGGTAGATGTATTTATTCCAATCGGTTAGAGTCAGACAGCAGAATTGTCTGTATATTATGTGTGCACAGTCGGCTGATCACCTGCTTGCTCTTTATTGATCCAAAGATTCTCTCCAGACTGATAAGTTATGTCTGGCTGCAGAAATGCATATTATGTTCCATTGCTCCATTTGTAACTAAACCTAGAGCTGGGCCCTGACACTGCATGATGCAGTGATAAAGGGTTGAAAACCAAACAAAAGTGCTGTACGTGTGATCGATGGCATTTTATGTATGTATTATGCTGTTGACAGGTCTGTCACCTTTGTACTCTTGACTAACCCATAATTCCATTCAGGTGCTGATGTCAAATACAGAATGAGAAAGCCATCTTCATCTGACATTTGGTGGTCAAAACAGTTAGAAAAAGCAAAATAAGATGTTTGAGAAAGTTTACATTCCTTTTTTAAAAACATAGTCAAACTCATGGTGTGATAGGGCTTTTATATCTTTTAAAAAAAAACTCTTACAATTCTAGCTTTCATACAAGTTATGAGCAAAAATCTTGGTTGCTATTTAAATATCTACTTATTTCTCTTCACCTGGAATTCCATATCAAACTTTTGACTGCTGGATTTCTTTTGCCTCGATGGTTACTACAACTTGGTGTCTTGCCACTTGCAGGCAGTAGCTTCTTCTTATCTACTTTCTTTCTGCCTTTCTTTCTATTTTTTCTTTTGCTGCATTGTGGCCGCAATGTCTAGAATGGGATAGGTGCTGAAGGTATGAAGAGGAGGTGATTGTTGGAAGGAGGAAGTGATCTCTTATGGCAACACATCTTTGTCTTCACAACCATTGGGAGGATCAGTGATGTTTAAAAGTAATGATTCAACAACATATAAGAAATGAGCACGAAGGGTCCATTGCTTGGTGACATAGAAAATAAATTGCTTCTTGTATGCAATGACTTTCACCTCACTCACACCTCTTACCTAAACAATGAGTTAATAGAATAACAGGTTTATTCTCAGATCTAGCACACACTTACACACTACATGAATCTATGCGTATTTGTAGCTAATGATGATTTTGCTGAGATTGATCCATTTGCTGGTGTCCAATCCCAACAATTAGTGTCTGTCCTTTCATTTGGTCTGTAGGTCAGTCTTGTCCAGTTGATTTTTTGGACCTTTAGTGGCTCCAAAGACTCTTCGTGTCATGAAATGCTGTACAACCCAGCTGTTTACAGCCTCTACTCAATGCCTTGTTCTATCTTGTAGTGTGGGGGTGAAAGACCTGGCTTGTTTTACTGGTGATGGATGGATCGATGGAAAATTTACATGTATGGAGCACCCATTGAGCTTGTCTCAACAGTATTTGGCTGCACTTGCTCACTTGCTCCACTACTTACCAACACTGGGATTATTTTATTTACGATGCAAGCATTGGCTACCATTGTATTTTGTTGTTGTAACCAAAAACTTTGTAGTTTGTAGGAATACTTTGGTCATGCTAGCAGTAGCTAGCAGCTAGATAGTGCGATTACCTTTTCTTGTGTGTGGTTTACTAGAAATAGGTGATGAATGGCTAATATTTTTGTTGTAGATTTTTATTACATGTTCTTTCTCCACTTTGATTTTCAGGTTGTAAAAATTATTGGTGCAGTGCAAGTCATATCAAAATGTATACAGATTTTAGTGGTCTCTGTCATAATTTTGCTTTTCATATGAATGAAAAGGAGAAAGTTAAAAGTTCAACAGGAAAAAATGGTGTTAATTACAAGGGTATCCTTTATACTTAATACCAAGAGTTTGTGTCTGCACAAACATTAGCTGCAGGTGGATTTCTTGTTAGGAGGGGAGAGTGGGTTGTCTTATTTTTCCCATAGAACAGTTGGAACTCAATGTCTTTTCCTCCATCAATTTTTTTTTTAGTCTGACATGCACTGCACACACTAACTCATCATTTTCTGGCCTGTTGATTTTGCCGGCATCTAATCTTAATATGTACTTTCCTATCCAGTAATATGCCTGGAGGTATAATATTTCTGCACTAATGACCTTGTGTGTGTGTGTGTAATTTTGTGTCTGCTAGTACTTGCTACTGGCTCTGTGTGTGTGTTTGTGTTGTACAGGTGACATGATGCAGGCCTTGTGGTGTTTGTTTTTACTAAATTTAGTTTGTTAGTTTCTGCTTGTAGGGCTAGCCAGAATTATTTTCTTACAGTTCCTTCGTTTTTACCCTGTGTGTTATAATCCAGGTACTGGATGTTTTGTTCATTCAATTGTCCCTTGCCCATATAGTGATTTGTGTATGCTTTTCTTTTACTCTTAGCCAGCGGTTTTATAGTTTTGCCTAGCTGGTTGCACTTGGATTGCAATAATCATTTACAGCTTAGTCACAATGAAGTTGTGTGCCATTGTTTCTGACTACTAACCGCAGACTTAATCTTAGAACAGTTATATAATAGATTGAGATTATGAATTGAATGTCCTATCCAAAATAGTTAATGGGCTTATCATTTCATTAAGCAAAGCCACTTTTTTTTTTTAGTAACTAAAATTTGGATTAAAGTGCTTTTTTTGGGTTGAATAAAACGTTGTTGCCCCAAAAAGTAGTAAATGTTGACCAATAACAATGGTTGCCTTGTAGAAACTCCTGATGCCCATCCAGAGACGTAGTGAGTTTGCATTGTGCCAGTTTCATGCAGAATATCCGTGTCCTCCAGACCCAGATTCTTGTTTTGATTACATTGTTAATTTTATTGTCCCTCTTCTTCTCTCTATCACCTCCAGTTGCAGCCAGAAAAGAAGTCATTCGCAACAAAATCAGAGCTATCGGGAAGATGGCCCGTGTATTTACTGTATTGAGGTAAGTTGATTGTAAAGTTTTGTATCATTTTAACTCCTCTGTTTATCCCTAGCTGGTGCTTATATTTTATCTTATTCCCTTAAGTAAGAATGAAAAATCAGTTGTAAGTAAGGATAGGGCCACTATGAATCTGCATGATATACAGACCATTTTTAAGTGCAATGAGAAGTAAAGGCTGTGCAAGTAACTCAGATCCATCGTCAGTTTAGTGGGTATGCCTCGAGTAAAAAGCGAGTTCAGATTTGACAATGGTACCAGGTGCTAGAAATACAGATGGTGACTATGTCCAAAGAATCAAATATAACATAATGTCAAGTAATTTTTAAAAACTGTCGGCTATTTATTTCTATATCAATTTAAATAAGGTAGAATCAAGATATCGAAGTTGTCAATCTTTGTCTCACTGTTACTCAAGAAAATGGTTGAACTCCGTTAAAATATTTTTTTCAAACGATACATTAACCCATTCCTTCCCAATGCGACATAGACACTTCCCTTAACACTTTCACTTTCTAAACTAAAGATAGCAACGTAGTCTCGCACTGGGCAATACTTGCGCTTATTCTCTCGTTTTCCTCGCGATTTCTAGTTTTTTATGCAGAAACCCGGATGTCGCTACTTTCATTCTTTCTCGTGCTATGTGTTAACATAAACTAACCCGACTTTTCATCGGTGTTCAATGATGGGGGGAAAATGTCTAGTTGAAGGACCCGAGAGATCAATACAGGCTACCAATTGTGCCATATTAACTTGCAATGAGGTGCCTGCTTCTTTTAAATGCCAAGAAAACTTAAAACATGGCCATTAACAGTGACCAAAATGAAAAACATAGAGCAAAAAACGCAAAAACCGTCATTTTGCTACATTTTTTGATTTTTTTAAACACATTTTCAAACCTTTACCCTAATATCACGATATATCATCGTAAAATTCAGCTCCTCCTTTAATTTTGTATGTGTTGTGTGTTTTTAAATCAATTTTCAAAGGATGAAAGAATGTTTTGAAAAAATTAAGTTTTGTCATAAACAGAGTGACCTCCCTTACCCCGGGAATCGAAGAGTTTTTCTAACACAGAAGTTATCTTTAATTTGCTCTTGACTCATCTGCATCAAGTTGAGTGTTGATGACTGCTGCGTTTAAATGAGTCTGAATTTTTTATAGGTTAGCATCTCTAGTTGAAAGGTACTTTTAGTATAATGCTATGAGAAAACCATTTTGCTTGTATCCCACCCAGAGAGGAGAGTGAGAGTGTACTGCAGCTGAAGGGGCTTACACCCAATGGACTGCTGCCTCTGGGCGCCCTGTCTGGTGGTAAAGACACCCTCACTAGTGGTGAGTACAACACACCTTGGTTGCCTGGTCAGACTCTCAACTTTGGGGGTCTGTCTGTCATAGTTCAGTTTGACATTAGGTTGTGCAAAGGAAACTTTCATTTTTTTAAATTGCAACCTTTTTTGTGTAAAAGAAATAAGAGATGTTCAGTTCACCAATTTCCAACCAATTATATTATTTCAAATTGACAATTTATGATCTAATGACTGTCATGCTTCTAAAAACAACATAAACCTGTCTAAAAACAAAATAAACCTGAAAGATCACTTGCAATGTTTCACAGGTCCCCAAATGTCTCATACTATTGAAAATTTTATTTGTGTGTGTGTTTGTTTGTATTGCAGCGCTGAGTGGCTTCTCCCCCAACCACAAGATCAGTGGATTTGAGGAGGCCAAGTGCCTGGACAAGATGAATGAGCGCATGCCTCCCCGCAAAGACGCTGTCAACTCCAACAACAAAGAGCACCCAAAGTCTTAACTACTGCCCCCTCCTTATCCCTACTCCCAGATTATCACCTTTATACTATATTCTGTATGGACATATTGTGGTATTTTCTTATTGCCAGTGAGATAGAGAGAGAGAAAGAGCGGGTGTTAATGCTTGTGTGTGTGTTGTTTCTGTGAATCTGAAATTTTTATGCTCCCCTGTGATTGACAGGGGTTTTCTGGTTTTTTGTTTTTTTTTGGGGGGGGGGGGTGTTTCATTTTGTCTTCTTCCTCTTCCCTCCAAATGATCACACAAGACTGCGTTGTGTCAGGCGCCATTGCTCTTGCTCTCCTCTCTGCCTGCTGCGTGTTGGTTGAAGTGTCAGTCAGTGGTGCCAGCCAGGAGTTCCCATGTTGTCCTTTATTTCAGGATTGTCAAGCAGTAGCTGGGACGGCTATTAAGAGGTCCAATCACATTTCTTGTTCTGTTTAGAGATATTTTGGAAAGTTTTTCTTGTTCAAGTTTTGGTCAGACGGTTCGAATGATGATAATGACAGTGCAGAGAGCTGTGGTCAATCCCTGTATGGGTGGTGGATGAGGAGAGGTACTGTATCATGTCCCCTCAGGGTAGAAAGTTGACAGCAGTGTTGTCCCCTTGCCTAGGAGTGAAGGCTGGGGTTGGAATTGTAACAAAATCCAACTCTTTCCAGCTAGATGGTTGCGATGGCGTTGTCCTCTATAGGCCTCTAGCACTGGAACATGGAACAGATGTGGTGTGGCTTACACAGTCTATGGTTTACTGTGGTTTCTTTTAAATCTATTTATATATTATACATATATTATATTATCTATTGTATTTGTACATTAGAACACTATAAATGATCATTTGAATTTATTATGAACTGCTAAATGTATATTCTAATTATCAAAGAAAATAGCAGTGGACATTTTTCTAAGTGAGCTATCCCCCCGTTTAATGAGTCTGTCACACACAATTGCTGCGTAATGTTAATATTTTCCATATCCACGGGGTAGAAGCCAGCGTGAAAGCTCTAGCTAGCTATCTCTCCCCACATTTGCTAACAGAGGATTTCAGATATGATGGTTCAGCTTTTGTGTCCTTTTGCTCTCCAAATTTAAATTTACAATGTTGTATGGGAAACACTATTATCTGTGCGTGAGTCTGAGTGCACATGAGAGAGAGAAAGAGTGGGTGAGTGAGTGTGATGAAAAGGCAGATACTTTGTATACTGTATTGTAATATCCCATGGCAAAACAATGGCTAGCACCTTTTTGAATTTTTTAAATTCTCCATTTTTTGTGAGATCTCATTCTACACCTTTTCCTCTGCTTCAATTTTCAAACAAGTCTTTGAATAATGGGAGACATGCTTTACTTTTTACTATTTTCTTACCTCATTGTATGTATCTGTATGTATTTGTACATGCCCAAATTGTTGTAATAATTCTTCTTTTTTTTTTTCAAAATGTTATATCAAGCTTCATCCCCTTTCCCAAGTTTTATTTTTTGAATGTTGTAATATAATGTTAATATATTTCTTTTCTTTTTTTTTCCCTTCCCCAATTTTCCTTTTTTGTTATTGTTCCTTTTGATGTGAGTTCCAATATCAGGTGGGAGTGTGTCTTATGGAGTGTTAGTTTGTTTCTATAGATATATTGATTATTACATAAATATTAATTATTATACTATTTCAATTTCAACTTATATAATGATGATCATCACTAGCATCGAAGTATCTAGTCAGTGTGACTTTGAATGAGAAGTGGGATTGTGGGGGAGGGAGGGAAGTGATTGGAGATAGGTGGTTGTCTGTAACACAGGATGTTAGAGGTTGATTGGTGTGATTGGACGGATGAATGCTGGTGTCTGTGGCTGGACGGGTGTACAAAGGGACTCTGCCTGATGGTGCTGCACACACCCTTTCCTTTCCCGGTGCAGTGCTCTGTCTTGAAGCGGGTTGGTTCTGTTTGTGACTGGCGGGCATTTTGGATATATCATTTGAGAATTTTTGACCGCATGGCTAGTAGTTAGGTGTTTTGGTTTTTGTGTGGTGGTGTTGTCTTTTGATTTGGATCATTATTTCTTTTCCGCCTCCTTCACTGTGGCTGTGTGTCTTGAGTGTCTGGCGGGTGGTCAGCCCCAAATGAGGTGTGTTTGTTTGTCTGCAAGGTGGTTCTGCACTTGGTATAGACAACAGTAGTAATTTATGCAGGCCAAATGCGGACATAAAGATAAAGACAAGACTTGTCATGTTCAATCCCATACTATTATCACATAATGATGGATGGCTGTGATTCTTACATATATTATTTTTTTAAGATATCTAATATTTATAACATTCTACCCTTGAAATGTACAAGTGTGTTTGAATTAATGCAGTGTGGGTGGATTCAGTGATAGACGACAGTTTGGTGTGGTGAGTATGGGGACAGTAGGCTACAAGCGAAACACAAGACTGTAGTCAGTGGATGTGATTGGGTGTGTGGGCCTTTGAGCCGCCACAATGAGTGTTTGTGGGCTGTGATGATTCTTTGCCATAATATATTGTCAATGTCTTGATGTGATTGACTCTGTTCCCGGCCCTGCCTACAACTTCTGTGGAGGGGTTTAACCTATGTGATATTTCATGTGTACACACTTCTTGCTTTTAACTTATGCACTCCTTTTTCCTACCTTGAAATATTGTCCATTTTCTATGATATAACCTTTTGTTTTTATTTTTCTTACATACGTCTTTAACTTTAAGCCATGTCATTTTGCAGTTTACAAATTGACCTTTTTTATTTTATTTATTTTTTTAAAACTTTTTTTTTGTTATTATTGTTTGTTTTTGTTTTATTTGTGTATGAAAATGATTTGGTGTAAATTTTAATTTTTTTTCAAATTCCTGTCCAATCTCATTTGAACACTTCCAATAAACAGCAGCTGATGGATGCCTGCCTGCCTGCCTCTTGTCTGCCTGTATCTGTCTGGTGTTGATTGGGAGGGGGGGGGGGTCAGGTGTTGGGGGTCAATACCTGTCTGTCTCTTGGCAGGGGAATGGGGGGCCTGTCTTCGGCGGTGGTATCGGAGGTACCTGCCTGCCAATGTCGGTCTGACGGG
>JAUEKZ010218634.1:0-22393 GCA_031471865.1 Melibe leonina
AAAGACCTTTGGTCGAAACGTCGCTTGTCTTGTCTTTGTAACTATATATGGGCCTTTATTCACTCCTTTTGATTCAACGTTGTTAAGTGACTAACTCAGCTTATTCCATGTGCAACCAAGAGCCCAGCAGGTTGAAGGACGAGAGGGAGAGAGAGAGAGAGAGAGATAGTGAGAGAGAGAGAGAGCTGAGATAGCTGAGTGTACACTTTTCAGCTTATAATAGAATATTCTCAAGCATGAATAATCGTGGACAAAAAGTTAGCGGGTGACGGAATGAGTTCGAATCCCCTAGTCTGCTGTCTGGTCCAATTCGTAATGATTTTTAAACATCTGAATACAAACTCCATTATAAAAGAATGAATACTATCCTACTAAATAATGTTTATAAGTTCAAATCAAGTTTATTTGAGCAAACTGCTCCCCAACAACAGGGAGTTAACAATTCTGCTACTGTCTTGGCAGCCATCTTTCTTCCATACAACAACAAACAAAGGGAGTTCACTCCTCCCAGAGTCGCTTTTAAACAATTTACATCACCCTTCACCCTTTCAGCAAGGTCTGATTATTCTAACCCGACTAAAATATGGAAAATCTTTCAAGTGTACGTGGTCTTATGCCAGATAAATCAGAATTCAATGAACGGAGATATCAGTTCACATGTCAGTTCACTGAAATCTGATTTATCTGGTATAAGAACATCCACATCTTGAAGATTTTGGTGTCCTTAGCGTTGAAAGGGTTATATCGTCACGGGCATTGTGATGTGTCCCTGGACAAGGGACCTCCCTTCACTGTTTTATCCAATTGTGTCCCTGCCACTGTGATTGAAGCTTGCAATCCCAGTCTCCCCTTGGTCCGGTAGTAGAAAACCGGATCTGCGGATCAACCTTTTTAATGCGGGGGCTGGTTCAAATCATATTGAAATATGCAAAATCTTGAAAATTTCGGTGAATTTAGCATCAGTACGTCCCCTGAAATCCTACTACCTGGTATGAAAATAAATCAGGCAAATCTTTAACCCTTTCACAGCAACGTCTGATTCTAACCCAACTGAAATATGCAAAATGTTGAAAACGTACGTGTTCTTGTACAAGATAAATCAGATTTCAGTCAACGGACATATGCCAAAAGCCTGAAATTCAGCCCTGTGGCATACGTTAGTTCACTGAAATCTGGATTAATCTGGTATAAGAACAGGTAGATTTAAAGATTCTTTGTGTCCTTAGCTTTGGACGGGTTAAAGAACACTTTGCTTATTTCTGCTTGGTTAGAATCAGACTCCGCTGTGAAAGAGTGGGTTGATACTATTGATAGTTGATATCTCCATTTCTGCATCTCTCCCGCCAGGCGCTTGGCATTATGGGAGAGCAGTGCTAAGACTCGGTCTACACCTGACTGGATGAGATATTATGTTAGTGATTCCTCCATTTATCTCTCTGTGTGGCAGCACGATTATTGCCCATACTGCTCTGTCTTTGGTATGATCTAAATAAACCAACCAAGATAATGGAAATTCTACCTACTGTACTACTTTACTTACAATTTTTAAAAATCATCTGCCTGAGCTTCTCAACCCCCCCCCCCCCCCCCACACCTTCCCCCCTTTTCCTCCACAAACACAAAAATGCACCTTTCTTTTTAAAACAGACCTCTCAAGATGCACAAGTTGATAACCTTAGCAGTCTTGCTTCTCGCCCTCGCCGCCATCAGTTCAGGTAGGGTGATTATGATGACGATGACAATGATTATGATGATGATGAAGATGATGACGATGATATGATGATGATGGTGACGATGATGATGATGATGACGATGATATGATGATGATGATGACGATGATATGATGATGATGGTGACGATGATGATGATGATGATGAGGATGATGTTGACGATGACCATGATGGTGGATAGTAGTAACATGAATATCTCTAGCAACCAAATGGATAATAATAATGACAATAATCGTGATAATTACTATAAAGAGCTGGAGATGAAAATTATGGTGACCACTATAACAACAATGATGAAAATGATATAATTATTATGATATAAATAGGGGGGGGGGAATAAAGATGAGGTGGAGGAGGCGGGAAAAAGAAATCAAATTTCGATAATGGCGACGACGATGCTGATAATTCTTATCATTATTATTGCCATTATTACTTTCATCATTATTTTTATTATCATTAATATCATCATTATTATTACGATTATTATCATTATTATTATTTCATTACTATTTTCCTTATTATCATGATTCTTATTATTATCAATATTATTGCTATCGTTATTATTTATACTGTAATCATCGTTATTATTATCATTATTTTTATAGTTATTAATTTCATCATCATTATTATTATCATTATTATTATAATTAATATTATTATCATCATTATCATTATTATTATCATTATTTTTATGATCATTAATTTCATCATCATCTTTATTATTATTATTATTATTATCTCTTTTATCATTATTATCATCATGATAATTAATTTTATTATTATTATTATTATTATTATCCTTATCACTATTATCATTCATTATCATTATTGGTGGGTGTTGCAGGCCAGACACGTCGGTACAGGCGGCCCATGTCCGTGCCATTTAGGGCGGCCCCTTCCACCTCCTACTACCCCCCTCAGGCCAGGCACTTTTCCTCCTATGGTGCGCCCTCGTTCGGCAACATAATGCCCTCCTACCAAATGCAGCCTAGAGGATTCGGTAAGAACCATAGATAATAGAAAGAATAGATACACAATACCTCAGTGGTGACGTCACAAAAGATGTTCTAGCTGTGCTGTGGTGCCGCCATTTTGTTAAGGCTGCACCGAATCGGTTGCCATAGACTCTCACTCTCACTGCCTTACGACCACTCGGTCACAGGGCTGGATGAATACGTGCTTCATTTAATTCAAACTACCCTTGTCTATGGTAAGAACCATTGAGGTTCACTGTCCTTGTTTTAATTTTAACCCTTTCACTGCCATGTCTCATTCTAACCCAACTAATTAAAGCAAAATCTTTCTCTTTTTTTTCTCTTCTTTTAAAGTAGGCAAATCTTGTATATCTTGGTGTCCCAAGCATTGAAAAGGTCAAAGGCCGTGTTCAGTACTAGTTGACCGTAGTAAAGCTGTATGTAGCAGGTGAAACAAAAGGAGTGATTAATTATAGGCCCACAAACTATATATGGGCCTATTAATCACTCCTTTTGTTTCACCTTCGATAACCACTGGCCTAGCGATCCCCTCTCTTTTACACTGTATGTAGCACTGATCTTTTGTGATAAACAGTTAGTTTTCCGTGAACAATCGGGCACAAGGTATTGCCAAACGCAGTAATATGCGGTGCAGATACGAGATTAAGCCAAAGAGAGCAGAAAAATTGAAACGCAGAAACTGACACTGAGCGGGATCGAACTCGGTACCCTGCCACGGTACCAAGACTGCGAGACTATCCACTTGGCCATCTGCTTTTTATTTCCTTTTTTTTTCCTCTTTTTTTTTTTTTTTTTTTTTTTAAGGAGCTACCTCACTCGAAGCTAAGTTGTTTTGTTTTTTTTCAAATTTAATTTCATTTAACAATATTTTGTTATTTTGTTATTTTGTCCTAATGAAGACCTTTGGTCGAAACGTTGCTTTGTTTGTGTGTCTTGCTTTGTCTTTGTTTTACAATACTGACCTGTAAACCACTCTCTTTGTTTCATCTTCGCTACCCTACGATTACCACAATATCGTTCCCAAGGGCCCATTGCCCTATCGGCAGCCTAACTCAACTCTCTAATCTGAAGGATTTGTCGTCTTCTTATCCCTTGTTATGGCGTGATGAATAGATAGATAGATGATAGATAGATAGATAGACAGATAGATGGATAGGATCTCAAACATGTAAGGAGACAGGTGACTGAGGACGATAGACAGGTAGCGAGGTGACTGGACATCGATGACCGATGACTGATTGATCCAGCCACGTCCAAAACACGTCATAGGTCATGTAGACTGCTCTGGTCTTGACGTGATGTGATCTTTGGACATGAGCACTTGGACACGAGGGAACCCTTTGTTATGCATTTTGTGTGCATTATAATGAATGCAGTCCTTGTGTGTTTGTGTATGTGTGTGTGTGTACGTGTTGTGTGTGTGTATGAAAGAGTGTCCATTTCTTTTTTCGCTTTCACTATTTTCCCCTCCTCCCCTCCCCCCTCTCTCTCTCTCTCTCTCTCTCTCTGCCTGTCTCTCTCTCTCTCTCTATCTCTCTCTCTCTATCTCTCTCTCTCTCTCTGTCTCTCTCTCTCTCTATTGTACGATGAGTTTGTTGTTTTTCGTTGTTGTTTTTTTTTACCATACATCTCGCAAACACGTACATACACACACACACACACACACACACACACACACACACAAAGGCTTTACATTGAAATAGTTGTATTCGGACAGGGACACGGGACAGCCAACACACACGCATCACACACTCTCTCACTCATCATACAGACACAAATCAAAATGAAGGGTTTCAAATATTCAAGCTCAGTGTAGTTTGGCTGTTTGTTTGATCGTTGTCTGTATAACAACTCTGTTTGAAATATCTACATTAAGAACTAGATACAAAACATACCAAAGGTCTTATGGTTTGTCAAGTCATATGACCCAGTGGCTAGCGGAGTTTCCCTTCGTCCGATGAAACCGTGGTCCGAAATATCGTATGGACTTGGTTCGATATTGGTTGTGGTTCGACAAAAGTTCTTCATACGATTCACAATGGTGGGAGATTGAAAAAGAAATGCCCTCTTTCCCGAGAAATCACGAGCTAGTATATCTTTCTCCTGTAATATAATATCCTGTATCATATCCCTTTCGATTCTAAGGACACCAAAATCTTCAGGACTTGCTCTTATGCCAGATAAATAAGATTTCAGTAAACTGACATAATATAATATACCAAAATAATGGCGAATGTGAATTTACTAAAATCTGATTTATCTGGTATCAGAACACGAACAATTACAAGATTTTGCATATGTCAGTGGGGTTAGAATCATACCTTGCTGTAAAAGGGTTAAATTCACATCATGATCGTACGACACTTTTGCTCTGTATTTTCACAAACAGTCCTTTATATTATATATCATAATTTACTGTAATTGCTCCATCGGTCATAATGAACATAATGTGATTTTGAACTTTGATCCCCACACCCTTTCTCCCCCTCCCTCACCCCCCCCCCCCTCTCTCTCTCTCTCTCCCCCAGCACGAATGCCCGATGGAGAGTACTACGGCCCTCACGGCGTGACCTCTGTAGACGGGTCAGACTACAGCTTCGACGCCCACGGTGGCGACTACGTCATGATGGGGCCAATGATGGGCTAGATGGCCTGATGGAGGCCACTTGCAGGCCTGCTGGAAGAGGGGGGGGGAGCGGAGGCGGCCTAAGGGGGCGGGGCTTAGCCTTCCAAAGACAGAGACACGCACATCATCACCAGAAGAGGAATATTATTATGTACAACACAGGATCCCCACCCGTCGACAAACACGTAACGATCATATATGTCTCAAAGTAACCAATAAATCAATAATAATAATAATGATAAAATAATAGTTTTGAAAAATGATCTGTCAATCGCCGATGGTCACTAATTTGCTGTTCAGTTGTCGAGATAGTGCTGTAGACGATGTTTTATTGGTTTGTATTTTTGTTTGTTTTGTTTTTAGTTGTGTTTTGTTTTTTTCTTTTTTAAAGATTGATATTAATCATCAGGTTTGAATTTGTATACTTTAAAAAAATGAAATTTAAAAATTTGAAATGGACAATTTTTTTTTCCAGTTTTTATGTACGTAGAATAAAGCTGAAAAATTATGTATTGTTAATATCGCTGCCTTGAAATCTTATTTTGTGCTGATTTTTTTTTCTTTCTGCAAATGCCGATGATCGCGATTTTTTAATTTTTTTTGGTTCTTGTTTCCTATTTTTGTTTTACAAGGCATGGGGATTTATATTTCCTCCGTCACTAACTGACTTTAGATTTACGTTTTAAACATGGTTGGTACGACTTTTTTATGAGTTAGTTGTGTTAAGAGTGGGGGAGGGGAGGGCTGTCGGTCACTTGAGTATATCACCCAGTCACAGTATACTGACACCTGGCCAAGCAGTTTTAGCACTGTTCCCATAAAGCTGAGTGCCTGGCGAGACACGACAGGAGTGCTGGTTAAATGCCGACTTTGACCCTTCCACAATGTTAATGACACCAAAAGCTTCAAGATTTGCCTGTTCATATATCAGATAAATCAGATTTCAGTCCACTGACATATGCCAAAAGCCGGAATTTTAGGCTTTATGGCATATGTCAATTCACTGAAATCTGATTTATCTGGTATAGTGGGGGGGGGGGGGGGAAAGAGGAAAAAAGTAAAAGTAAGTCCTTTAGAGCCTTATGGATCAATGACCCGGAGCTTATCCCGGTTATTGTAGCGTGAAGCAGACAAATGACAATGGTTGCCACTCTCTGGATATGACGCTAGTCTATCGCGGATTACTTTCCTCAACCCAAATTGTGGATTGGTACCCCTTTTACACCTGGGTGGGGTTAGGCAATTAGAGTAAACCTTCTTGCCCATAGAAAAACCGAAGTGCCCCTGGTAGGAATCGAACCCGGAGCCCTCTGGCTCTCTGCTGCGTCCCTATCAGTTAGGCCACCACGCCTTATCTAGAATAAGATCACGTAAATTTTCAAGATTTTGCATATTTCAGTTGGGTAAGAATCACACCACGCTGTGAAAGGGTTAACTTCCTAGCTATGGCATGGTCGGGATTTGAACCCCCGAACTTCTGGACATTGTACCATTTGAGCCAAGGTGTTTGCGATCGGTGGAAGAAGTAATCTGCGATTGACCAGCGTACTGTGCAAGGGTGACATTAAATACTTGTTTGTTAATTGAGAGTCTAGGGCGTCTTTAATTGCTAATCTATATCAACGCACAGGAGTAAGTAAAAAAAATGAAAAATTGATTGAAATATCAGCCAGACATTGACCCTGTCAAGGAGGGACGTTTCAATGGAAAGGTAATTTACCAGATTTAAAAAAAAAAAGAATATCATCTCTCAAAAAATGTGGCAAGGATATGTATTACAATGGGAACAAAAATCACCTTTCACAAACACTCAAAAAGAGAATGACACACAAGCACATGATGCCTACCCCAAAATAATGCATTCTTGTCCATGAAGACCCAGGATACTCTACCGCCCTTTGTGTACAAAAGCGTTCGGCCTTCGTGCCGTGGGATAATGGCTTCCGAGTTAAAAATTACCATAGAGTAAAAACAGGCAGCTCCTGCGTTATAACACCAATCCAAAGAGTCAAAAAGGAATTTGCAGTTTGCAAAACTATCTGAGGTGGATTCGAACTCAGTGGCGCAGTAGCTCAGTTGGTAGAGCTTTAAACTTTTGAGCTAATTGTTCTGAGTTCGATCACCCATTATAGGGGGATTTTTTTCTTGGGACTGAACAACACCACTGGCGATCAACAGTAAAATGGATGCACTGTCCTTTATACAGCAGTGTCCTTGTCATACAAAAACAAACAAAAAACTGTAACCGGAACACGCTTAATTAATTAGCGCTTGTCTTATCCAATACTATGTGTTTCAATACTCGCAAAATAACCAGGAGAAGTAAAAGTGTAGTAAAGCATGATTGGTACGATTCGTGGATGTCGGCTTTATAGATATTACAAGTATAGGTCTCCAGTTTTCACTTTTCCATTGGCACGGCACACATCACCTGGCTAATGGCACAAGACAATTTATGTGCCTCTCTGTCCACTTTGTACACCAGTTCCTGCAACCCAATTTCTTACCATATTCACTATAAAAAAATACTTCTGCAACAGGAGAGAGAGAGAGAGAGAGAGAGAAAGGAGGGGGCGTATGAGTGTGTATCTTCAAAATTATCAATACTTCCACGTTCAAGAGTATCGTGTCACTTCCTAACACATTCTTTTGAACAATGAATTGCCTTTTCTGGACAATAAAGATTATTATTATTATTATAAAAGAGACGGAACGAGATATCAACACACGAAGCTAAGTTATGTCATTTTGTTATTTTGTTAAGTCTTTTTTGTCCTGATCAAGGCCTTGGGTCGAAACGTTGCTTTTCTGTTTATCTTGCTTTGTCTTTGTCCCGCTCCATTGGCCTGTTAACCACTCTCTTTGTTTCACCTTTGATAACCACTGGCCTAGCGATCTCCTCTCTTTTTACACTTTGAGAGTGAAAGGAAAGAGAGAGCGGGTGTGTTTGTGTATGTGTTTGTTTGTGTGCGTATATATGTGTGTGTGTGTGTGTGTGTCAGAGAGAGAGAGAAAGAGAAAGAGAGAGAGTATGATTTTGCAATGAAAGTAAAACTAGACAAAAAGGCAACAATTCTAACTTCTCTTTCCAAAGGAAAAAGATCTATTTTGACGTCATCATTATTCGACGTCAAGAAAAGGGAGCTTTTTTTTATCAAAACAAACATGGTGGATTTTTAACGCTTGTGTATCTACTATCGAAGAAATAAAATTATAAGTGCAATGAAAGGTATGGACTGACATTCAGCACAGAACAAATTCCTCACTCAATGGACTGCAAAAGTAGTTTTGCTTTCAAGTAGGTCTAGACGTCTGTTATGGGCGTTGGTTACGCTTTTTAGAAGGCGATTAGACGTCTATCTATCTGTCATTAGATATATTTCTATCTCTTGATGCACGGCATGTGATGGACATTCTAGTCCATTCATGTAGACTTCTATTTGCCTAGAGCATGGTTGAAGTAAATGGAAGAAAGAAGAGACCACTGTGTCGAGGATGTGTAGCTTTTGGTGTTGTTAAGGAGTAACAGAACATGAAATGAAGGTATAGAAAATGTAGGTTTAGATTAGAATCCTATGGTAAAGGATACATCACAGAATCATTTTGTCTAAGACGTCGTCAATATACTGTGGGGATATTGCTAAGAAACCAATCGATGGCATAGGACAAGACTATAGAAACTTAGAAGCTACAATAATAATGGAAATACTCAACCAAGTGGAAAATACAGGCAAAAAAATGTATTTAAAAAAATACTAGACTATACATGATCATTTTTGAAAGAGGGAGAACTATCAACAGCTTGCCTTATATCTGGATAAAATAGTTCGATTTTGAACTTTCACTCTCAAATATCATCTTGACAAAAGTGGAAAGTAAGGAACGTTTTGAGTTACTTATGGGCTAGTCTAGCTCCTCTGCATCTTTTAATTTTAAAAAAAAGATGACGATGATGAAGATGTAGACGAGAAGAAGAAAGCCATCATAGAAAATAAAACTAAATGTCTAGCATCCACTTCATCAAGCTGTCCATTACTTGTTCTTTTTTATTTTTCCTAAAGAATAACATCGCTTCATGTCGGTATGTTTGGATAATGGATATGCCACACATTGAAAGCTACGTGATTCTATCAGCTACTCTATGACCCTACCACAATCTCTTTGGCTTGCTAGTCAAGTGATTGAAAAGTCGACACGTAATCAAAGGTATTGCACAATGAAAAATGATGGACCCCCTTGTCACAGGTAGTGCCAAGGTTCAAGTCCCGATAGAGTCAGAGAAAACAGACATTCCCGTGGAAGACAGATGCGTTTGGGACAGTCAGCTAGTCCCAAGGGAAGAATACTGCGTAAAGTCATGTCAGTAAACAATACAGGCACTACCTTGAGCCCCAAAAGTTCCCAAAAGCGCAAAGACAAAATAATGAGTTTAAACCCTAAATGTCTCCCGACGCGAACAGGAAAAATATCAAGTCCCAGAATGAAAATGAAGGATATGAGCACTCGTTCGAGCTCCAAGAATGACAAAAAGCATTCATGCAGTACATCACCAAGTCCCAAAAGTACCAATAAGCTGACAGGTACATCGCTGAGTCCCAGAAACGTATCAAAGTATTTGAGAACATCACCAGGTCCAAAATCACTAAGTTGCAAAATGCCAAAGACACATACGGACACTTCTCAGAATCCCACCTACGTCAAGCGGATGGACGATTCGTCATGTTCCAAAAAAGCCCGGAAGCTTCATAGCATGTCGTTAAGTCGGGACAGATTTCAAACGCATTCAGGCGCGTTACTGAGTCTAAAATGTGTCAAGAAGCACAGGGAAAAGTCATTAAGTCCCAAAAGAATCTGCAGTCGCATAGCTGACCAAAAGCATAGGCATTGGTCACATAGCCCTAAACCCAACGAAACATACACACTTGAGAGCCTGAAAGGCACCCGTAAACGTACAGGTGCATCAGCAAGCCCCAGGGTTGCAAAGAAAAGCATGGACATAACATTGAATCCTGCTAGTGGAAAACCACCCAAGGCTGCACAATTGATTCCCAAACGCGTCCAGAATCGCACAGCATTATCAGTAAGCACTGAGAGATCCGTACATCGTAAGGGATCGTTAATGAGTCTGAAAAGAGCCGCCAAGAAACGCTCGGGGACATCCGTGAGTCACGAGGATAAGAAAAGACGCACGGGTACCACGTCATTGAGCCCAAAAACAAGCGGCCAACAGAGAGCGTGCACATCGGCGAGTCACAGAGAGAGCAGAAAGCCAGATATTACATCTGTAGGTCCCAGGGGCCTGAGGGGACTCAGTCAGAAGGTGAGGGATTCTAGCCGCAACACGCAGTCAAGACGATTTCTCCGGTCTAGATCCCTGGGTACAGATCAGATGATAGCCATGTCTCCTCCTCTTTCCAAGACGATTGCTTCTCCCGATGGCACGAAGCACCAAGGTTCCAAATCAGCCTCCATGACACAACGCCAGGGAGGTGTCGCACGGCTGGAGGAGAGAATGAAGCAAGTCAAGCTACACATCTGTGACTCGGGGATCGATACAGAAAGGACGGTGGCATGTGAATCTACAAAGATTGAAGAGAGAAAATTGAAACCGGAGGAGATGTTGGCTATTCCTCTCTGCTCAATGTCATTGACAGAAACACCTTCGGAAGGGGAAATGAAGGAAGACACTGACGTTGGTGATTTGCAGAGCTCTTCTGGTGACACTCAGTCTGAGACTGAGAAGGAGGAGGAGGAATGGGTGGAGGAAGGAGAGGAGGAGGAGGAATGGGTGGAAGAAGGAGAGGAGGTTGGGGAGGAGGAAGATGAAAACAGACACAAAATGGAAGAAGAGATCTCAATGAGGGATAGACACCATTCCCCAATGCTTACTATAAGAAACGCGTTGATGGCAGGGGAAGTACAGAAATACCAGCAGACTTCTGGAAACGTTGATGTCGACGCGGACGACATATCTTATGGGGCAGATCTAGAGGGGAGCGGAGAATTGAAAAGGATAGAGATCCAAAGAGCGGTGCAAGAACCAGGAACTAAATGTTACTCCCCTACATTGTTTATGAGCAAGGCACTGATGAACAGGGATTTAAGGCAAGACAGTCTTAATGGGGATGGCTGTACCGTTCCGGGAACATTCTTGAGTTGGGCAGAAGTGCATGAACACATACAACGGGATAACGAGGAAAGCACACAGCCGGAGGATAAAGATATTTTCCCAGCACCCTTGTCGCCAAGGGCCACTCCTTACTCCATGATGTCGTTTATAAGAACAGCCTTCATGGGAGGTGACATAAAGAAAGAGCAACAGGAGACTTCTCCTAACCACTCCGTGTCTGAGCGGGAAGAGGAGGACATGCGTCAAGTAGAAGAGGGAGCTATTCCAAAGACTCCCCTAACGCGGATAGCCAGACCGCACTCGCCGATGCTGCTTATAAGATCATCGCTAATGGGCAGGGACCTAAAAGATAATACATCGGCCATGGATGTGGAAACTGCTCCGGATGACCGGCACTTTGAAATGAAAAGCTTAGTTTGTAACGCTGGAAAGGATGAAAACAAGAAAACAAAAGCGAGAGAGAAGAGACAACTGAGTTTCGTTCTGGAAGGGGAAGAAAGGATCCCTACATTGTCCCCATCACCCAAATTGGATACATACCCTTCAAGTCTGCCAATACACCCTTCAAAGCTGGTAGAAAGGGAGATACAGACAGATCAGTCTTACCTTGGCGACATGGAGACGGTACTTAGTAATCACCTGACCAGAGCAAAGATGCTTCTTAGGGGGGCAGCTCTGACCAGCGGGGAGGTAAAGGGAGAGCATTCGATGGGAGAAATGGAGACTTCTCTAGGCTACCTGGTGTGTGAGTCCGAGGATAGGGAAAACGCGCATGAGAAGGAAGAAGAACCGTCATTTAGGGAGACTGATGAGGAAGAGAGCAGACGTATGGGTGAGCAAGAAGACAGGCAATCCCAAAGGGGGGAAGCTATCCCAACATTCCCCTTAATGTCTAGAGCTAAACTTTACTGCGGAATGCCGTTTATAAGAATGGCTATCATGAAGTCCATGAAAGGCTCGGACTCTCCTCCATTGCATGCCTGTGGCTTGTCCGCTGGTTTGGAGTGCCAGGACAAGACGACGTGCGAAGAACCTCTCCACGTTCAACACAGTTGCGAAATGGAGCACGCACCTGCATGTACCATCCACGAGATGTTTGACCACATCACCATACCCTTTGTACTCATCACAAAACTCAATTTACAAAGTGAATTCGTTGAGTCCAAAACAGACTCGCCAACTGCCAGTAGCCCGATGAATGCTACAAATAATGTTACCCGCGATAACGTTAACATGAGCAATGATGAGCAATATAAGGATAGTGGTAATGATAACATGTCTAATTCTGATAACAATGAAGGTGTTTATGATAGTAAAGAAGACACTGATTGTACTATTGATGATGATCACGATGATGATAACGATGAAGAGGATAATGCTGTCCGAGAAAAGAATATCAAATGTCCTTACGCAGCCTGTCCAGATGACCGTTTACTAGCTGCGGAGTTGACACGACTTTGCGCGAAGTTTGAACAACAAGACGAGGGCGTGTGTTGTCTAGCGACGTCCTTTGATTCAAACCCTATAAATTCAGTGCCAGCACCAGACACCCAGAACGATGCCGCAGTCATAACCCCGGAGCAGGAAATATCCTTCATTTCAGAAAACGTGCAATTCAAACTGGCTAAAGGCGAGGCAGGCATATTTACAAAAAACGAAGCATCCCAGCTGGACCGAATTCCGAACGAGGCACAATCCTCAATGGCTGCACATCCTCATCCTTCTCCTCCTTCTTATACTCCTACACTGTCCGCCTTGGACAGAGCCCGGCAGGCGACGTCATCTGTCATGACCAAAATCCGGTCCCGTTCCCCAACGCCCACAGGAATGCGAGGGGCGTTTGAAAGCGCCGTGGATACAGGCCGTAACCTGATACAGAAGTCTAAAAAAGCTGTCATCTCCGTCACCTGCCTAAACCTGGAGGACAGTGAGGACAGTGATTTAATCTCGTCCTACGAGGTAATTGAGATGGTGGAAATTCATCGCCAGGAGGAGGAAGAGGAGAAGGATGGGGTTCGCAATGGAAGAGAAAGTTATCCATGCAACAAGATGTTATACGATGTTACTGAAACTAAAAAAGTTCGCGAAAAAACACCTGACAATTCCCAAACTTTTGTGCGAGTCAAGAAGTGTGATGATAAAAATGCTCTTTCTCAAGTTCCACTTATGAAGACTTGCAAACTTAACGAAGTAGTCAAAATAAATGAAGACAACGAGAAAATAAAACTGCAAAATGGCACGCACCACATTAGTGATGTCATCAGCAGTGAACTTAAAGAGGTAAATGTTGAAGAGTGCAAGAAGAACATTATCCAGGGGACGTTCAAGGCTGGTGCTTACTGTGGAACTTGTCCGCTCAATGACACTGAGGTTATCGGGGAGGAAGACACGGAAACTTCGCGAGCAAGGAGAGACTCCTCCAAAGACTATAAAAGTGTAGACAGGGAACCCGCTGCAGCTTTCAAAGACCATTTGGCAATAGAGTTTGATGAGATTTATAAAAAAGCTTACCGATTTTTCAAAGGGGCGACAGATGATGATCTTCAAACTTCATCTGCGAATGAGAGTGATAGCTTTCTCGTATCTACGACCATTTCAAACGTCACCCAAGGGAAGAAAAAAGAGGAGGCGACCAAAGCGTCTCTCAGTCATTCAGACGTCCTCCCCTTGGATGAAAACGTCTCCGAGTTGGATGACGCTCTCCGCAGGACGGTCAGTCTGTTGACGTCACAAGAGGCGGAGCGTCAGGACAAAGACCTAACAGAGGTCATAGCACTTATCTCCGAGGAGGTCAGCCTGAGGCGGTACCCTAGCATGGCCGATCTGACGGACATAGAGAATGATATAGACCCCGTGGATTCGGCGTCAGCCCTGGACGTTGAAGGTGAAAAAAAAGGCGAACATTTTGCAGGAGATGTGTCTCATCTGTTCACTGACGTTTTCAGCTTCGAGGGGGGAGCAGGAGGGAGCGGTCAGGGAAAAGCGTCAGTAGGTGATGACAAGGACGGAGAAGAGGAGGAGGAGGAGGAGGAGGAGCTGGGGCTTGAACAAATCTTGGGCTACGACAATATCGGTGGAGGAAAAGTCGTAAGTTTGTTCGAGCACAGTGATGATACAGACGACGAGCAGGATTCGAGCGGGTGGTCCTCGGAAGATGAATGCTTGGACTGCAAGAAAGGGGATGAAAGCAGCATCCTGACGCAGAGAAAGGGAAGTTACACCACTGCCCCTTTCACCACGCCCCCAAACTCGCCCCAAAACGGAATGGACGCGGACGCTAACTTAGTCTCTACCATGGTGTCCTTATTTGAGACCAAATCGATTCTATGCCGGTCAAGGAGTGCAGGGGAGCTGATGGAACCAGCCAGTCCACTGGGGGTCGGACATGAGAGCATGCTGGAGGGGCAGGACATCTCGAAGGGAAGGTCGAGAGGAAAAGGAAACAAGGGAACATGCGAGGGCCCTTGCCCTAAATCTAAACGTTCCGAAAGTTTTGGGTGCAGCACTGTGGTGGAAAATGTGTAAAAACTATCGTGCATTTGCCACGAGATGAAGAAGTCTATTCCAACCAAGCTACCGACTCTGAGTCGAGATCGGACGAAGTGCTGCTTTGGAACTTTCGCGATGATGATGAGAAGGACGGCGTGAAGAGCGGGCGTGATCAAGAAGAAGAAGAGGCGTTATTGATCGAGTCCATGCCCTCTCCTCCAAACTCGAGCTTGGTGGAGCAAGACGCAAGCCTGGACCGGCCTTGTACCAGTAAGAGAGAAGCACACATCGAAGAAAATGTGATTTCAGTTGACCCAAAAATTCATAAGTTGAAATCGGCTCTGCAAAAATTGCGTAGCAGCGTCAGTGACAGAATTGAGAAAGGAGGAGGAGGGAGTGCAGCAACAGGAGCAGCAACAGGAGGTGGTGGAATAAGATTGCTTGGGGGAAAAGGTCAAGAAGATATGAGTGAAAAAACAAGTATTTCTCACTGTTTCCTTGCGCCCGCTTCCAAGGAAATTAGACCATCTACGGATGATTTGTTGATACAAAAGAAGAAGTGCAGCCTTTTGGGAGAAACCGTTAACGGACAAGAACCAATCATTGACACTACAGAAAAGAGCGTGGATTCAGAAGAGCCAGAAGTCTTTCCTGCCGCCGAAGGACGACACGAAGTTTTAAAAGTAGCACGCATTCATCAAACAGGTGAAACGTCCAGAGAGGAAATGAGAAACCTTGAAAGTGCTTGTCCTTCACTTCACACGATCGTTTCGAATACTCGCGTGAAATGTGGGAACATCATGACCACCCACGATTCTGACGTTGAATCTTTGAGCTCTGAGGAGGAAGCCAAAAATGTAAAGAGAATCGAGAGACGTGAGAGGAAGCTGGATGAGAAACGCAAAAGACACAGTGCAACGAAAAGAGAGTCCAAAGATTCAGCTAATCAAACTACTCAAACCCCACAAAAAGACACCGGACTACAATGTCACAAGAACAAGAAGAAATATCAAATTGTCCGAGATTGGATTTTAGAAGAGAATGACTCCCTGTACAAGATCACTTTCACCAAAATGCTGCGCAGAAAAGATAGTATTTTACTTCGGGAAGAGAAGCACCCACATCTGACACAGACAGAGGACCGTCAGTGCCAGAGAGATAAGACGTTGCCCTTGACATGTGACGTCACCACAACGACTACAGCAGCAGCAATTGAAGACTCGGAGTACACGTCGTCCACCACGACTTTCGCCATTGCCGAGGATTTCGTGCCAAGACACTGGAGGTCTCCAACGCCCCCTGATAACAGTGTGGAACCCTCGCTCAGCGAAGAGTCAAATTCGAACCCTGGGCTGTTCAAAGGATGCAAATGCTTCTCCAAAAAGCCTCCACCACCAATCCTCAAGACCAGAAAAGAATCCGGCGGCACGGAGCATATTCAGCGGGACTCTGAGCCCCAGGAGAATGTGCCAGATTCGGTGGCATCCCGTGGCCAGGTCACGTGGGATTTTGGCAAACTGGAGCCTCAGGCATACCCGGAACACAACCATGGCAACTACTGCGCAGAAGCGTACGTTGGAAGTGATTACGACGATGACGATGATTCTAGTAATCAAGATGATGACGTTAATGATAATCACAACAGTTGCAGGGCCTATATGAAAAACAATCGCGGTGACCTCGATGGGATGTATACGGTGAGTTGTGATGATGATATCAATGATGATGATGATGACGACAACGACGACGATGACGACAACGGCAGCGATGGTGGTGATGGTAGTAACGACAATAATCACGACCGGTGCAATTCCTGTTCTCTCAAAATCACCAGCAGAGCAGTGTTGCCCCAAGCCATCCAAGTCCAAAGTCCCACTCTACGAGGCTGTCGTTCTCTGCACGCACGGCGTTCTGGTGGAGGAAGAAGCATTACTGCTATTACTACTACAATGTTGCAGGAACTCCCTGAGAAGCAGCACCATCCAGCCACCACTGGGGTCCGTGCATATGACGATGCACACAATTCCCTCAGTCAGGAGTCTGGTCGTGAATCATTAGCTGGTCAAAACCCACAAATTGTGAGCGCTTATGATACAGATTATTCTTCGCGTCAACATTTATTTTATCCTGTTTCAGATTCAGAACCGAAATCCTCGGATGTATTTGATACCGAAGATCCCTTTGGTCAAGAGTTTGGTGGTGAAGAACCAGGTTCAAATTCGAACCTGAATAGCGAGAACGTGTGTGTGAGCGAGGACAGTCTTTCTGCTCTTACCATTGTGAGCGGTATTGATGATGATGATGATGATGATGATGATGATGATAATGATTTTAATGAAAACGATGAGGAATGTATCTTATTCAGTGATGCTAACACTAACACAGAGCCTAAAGAGGAATTAAAGGCGTTGTATTGTACGAGCGGTAGAGAGACTGCCTGTACCTCTAGTACTGTTACAATTCATTATTCCACCAAAACAGAAGCGCTAGACATAGTTTCGAATGATTCTACCAATAACACTAACCCAAACATTGACCTTTCAACCGAGCAGAGATCCAATGGGCTTAAAAGACCCTACGCTCTCACAGGCCCACCGGCAGTCGTTAACAAGATAAAGAAAACTAAGGATGATTCATCTGTTCTCTCTGAACACTGCAATAACAGTCGTCTATTGAAGCATTCGATGACAGCATCAGACATCCTTGAGCACCAACCAGCACCAGACTCGATCTCGGTAGAAGAAAAAACCTCAAATCCCACTCTCGATGAGGCCTCACAAAAATCCATCATTAGGAGGAGTGGAAGTAGTAGTGATAATAAATCCGTAGGTGACGCCATGGATGCATCGGTAACCTACAAAAATCTCGTCCTGACTAGTGTCAAATCTTACACGAATACCAAGCCCAATGCACCAGTCTGTGTACATCGACGTCTTACTCCTCGTTCTCCTCCTTCCCCTCACCACCATCTGCGACAGGTTGAACCTCAATTACACGACTTTGCACATCCATCACGTGACGTTGCACATCTATCACGTGACTCTGCGCATCCATCACGAGACAACTTTGAACACCCATCTCCTGCCTTCTCAAGGCAGATCATAACAACCAGGCAGATGATCAGGAAAACCAACATTGGGGTCTCGAACCCGCCACAAGCAACATCACAACCAGAGCGCAGCGATGACAGAACGTCCCTCCAGCCTCAAACTCCGCAAGCTTCCCTCATATGGCGGAGCCCACCTGGGTGTCTCACACGACGGAAAGCCCAATCCGCACGGCTACACATTAGTCAGCCACACGCCGTACAATTACAGCCACAATTTATACAACCACTCGCCCAAGGGCGACACGTCCCAGAACCCCTCAACACAGAAACACACGTCCAAACTGCACACGTCAAAGAAGCACACAACCAAGAACCACACGTTTCAAAACCACTCACCGGACAAGCACAAAGGCCTCGAGTCTGTCATTCACTCTGCCGCAGGCTGCACATAGATCGGAATCTCAAATTCCTTGACAGGCAAAAGCAAAAGGTGGAAGCGGGGCTGGGTCAGATGAACAGGACCCTAGACTTCATATCCCGAGCTCAGTCACGACTGCAGCTTTGTGACGAGGCTCTAGTCCGCTCTCTGCGCACCTTGGAGTATTCGACCCGTGTGTCCGGCCTGGTTCGAAACCAGCTAGACGCCGCCAACCGTTTCCTGGTAGCCTGTCAAAGGTCAGAGGGATTACGCAAACGAGTCACGTGATCAATGAAAAACGTTTTCTGATTTAGAGGTAGAAAGATACATGGAGAGAATGGAGGGATAGAGAAAGAAATTAAGTGAGTGAAGGCAGACAGAGGGAGAGAGAGAGAGAGAGAGAGAGAGAGAGAGAAAGAGAGAAAGAGAGAAAGAGAGAAAGAGAGAAAGAGAGAGAGAGAGAGAAGAGAGTGGATAGTGTATAAAGTATGATGATATAATATGCATATGTTTCGTATATTATTTTTTCTAGGAATGAAAAACATAATCATGATTTAAACGTCAATCGCTTTTGAATGTACGGGTTTTATTTCAAACCTCAATTGAAATTTTATGAAAATCACTTTTCTTTTAGTCTTGTCAAATAATAATGAATTTTAACACTGAGAATGAAAAAGTATAAAAAAAAACCCGACGTCTTTTAATGAGTAATCATTTATTCTTATTCTTCTTATCAACTTGAATAATGTTCACCATAATATCTATAGCAAAGTTATGAGGAGGGTTAGGGGGTGTAGATGCTGGCTGAAAAGGCCAGACCATCATAATATTAATTTATCATCACATTGTTTTGTTTTTGAATTATCTATACAATTTTAGGCAAACTTAAGTTCGCCAATGTAATCATGAAAAAAAAAATCCGACAAAAATCGTTTTCAACAAACACTAGATTTATTTCATAGGATTTCTTTATGTTGGGAGTGAATATTTAAATATGATGTGATAGATAGGATGTGTATAATATCTATTTGCCTTGGCATAGGTACACGGTAATTGCAATGTGTTTTTTTAACTTCTTAATGTTTCTACACCCGATGTTTGTTTTTAATAATACATTTACATCGTTTTATTCTTCTATCCTGATTATTTGCCAACAATGTTTTCAACTGTCCTTTACTTTATTTAGCCTCTGGGGTTTTCACTAATAATACTACTAATAAAATTGATTTAACGCACTTTCTGGTTTTTTTTACATCTTAAATCGTATTTAAATTCAAAATAATACAAATAAATATGCAACAATGAATGTTAATCTTAAAACACCAGCAGAGGCCGAAGTAGTGTTTGGTGGTAGCGATACAGACGGGTAAGGGGTGTTGGACCTAGTCGATTCCTGCCAAGATTGTTTAATTAGTGTGCGGGATTGGATGCCGCTACTTGCCGATTGCGAGACGGACGCTCTACCAATTGAGCTATGGAACCAATCATTCACGTCATTATTTCATGATGAAACCAGGCCAGGTTTGCATTTGTAATCTACTTGTGCAAGAGATTTGCCACACATTGCTCACTGTGACTGTGACTGTGACTGCGACTGTGACAACAAGGGGGATGTTTGCTCGTTTCTAGGTTAAATAAAGTTACATTGATCAATAATTTATTTAATGGTAGAGCATCTGTCTTGGAACCGGAAGGTCGGTGGGTCGAATCCCGGCCGCGTCATACCGTAGATAAGGATGTTAACCCTTTCATTGCTAAGGACACCAAAATCCTCAAAACGTGCCTGACCTGTTCTTATCCCAGCTTAATCAGATTTCAGTGAACTGACATCTGATTTATCTGGTATAAAAACACGTACATTTTTAAGATTTTGCATATAATTCAGTTGGGCTTAAATCAGACCTCGCAGTGAAAGGGTTAAAACCTGCATTTTACCACCTGTTGTGTTTGCTCGATGGAAACAGTGATTAGACTGATTGGGCCGGTGTCCGTATACTGTGACTGTGTGTGCTATTCGTGAGAGATTTCCATTTTTATCTGTGTGACAGTAAGCTAACATGTCTCGAGAGCTCCGTCTTTGATATGACCTAAATTGTGTTATAAAGAGTGTTACACTCTCAACACCCAACTCCCATTAAATGAAATAGTCCATTGCAACCATTCTTTGGTTGGACGCCTTGACTTGATGAGCAACACAAATTTGTCGCCGGTGTAAACAGACCCCTCAATTTAACTCTGAAAAATAAAATGTTATATCCCATGGCAAACATCCACAAACCTCACACAACGCAATTCTTATTTAGTAATTTAAAGTTAAAGTTTGCATAATGAATAAAAGGCAAATAGACAACAATGAGACACGTTTTGCATATATTTACTCCATCAACTTTGGAGCTTTTGCAATTTACTAAGCACAAAGACAAGTATTATTCTATGTGTAACGGTTTTCAATGTTATGACCGAGGGCGAGTTGGTTGGTTGATAAACAAAGGACACGCGTATTGCCATATGCTGAAAGAATGCGTATGTCAAATTATTCACAACAACGTACTAGGGGGAAGGAGGTTGGGCAGTCCAATCTAGTTATTCAAAATAAAGGAACAGCCAGCACTGTGTACAAGCACACAAAGTTGTGTAATGGTTTCATTGTAATACATCGGTGTATTGTGTAGTTGCTGAAAGCGGGGTCCTATTCTTCTGGGTACACAACCTGTTATTCAAATGCAATGCCTCGGCCGCAGTTAATGAATTATTTAGGTGCGAGGAAAACCCTTCAAATCGTTTGGGCAAACACTGCGGCTTCGTCTAGAAATTAGAAAACTTGTGAATCTGCCCCTCATTTTATTTTTGATGGTCGTACAAGAAAAAAGTGTGAAGTGAAAGTGCCAGGACTTTGATATTCTAGAAAAATGCCAAAATTAGAAAAAGCTTCTATATCCAAGTGTGAATTAATGGACAAGTTGATGTTTCTAGACTGATTGGACAGTCCTTGATATACAGTACGATGAAAAATTCTACTAAATATTGAAAGTTCCACAAATTTCTGGGCATTTTGGAAGCTCTACAAATAGCAAGTTGAAATTTCTAAACAATTGGAATTCATGTTTATGACTTAATATAGAATACATCTACTCACGTATTAATAATTCCATTGACAACATCGTTACGTGTGGTTGCCACAGTCTCCAGTACAGACAAAGAGAAAGAAACGTGTAGTACCTCTACCCAGTATGTTAGTCGCAGCAATAATGAACATCTTCTTCTTCTTTATGCTCTCCATTTCCATGTCTCGCTTTTGCTGCGCTACTCTCCCCCAAAGCAACTTTAGAGTAGGAAAATTGTGCAACTTGCAATCAAGAATCGAAGCAGGAATTTCTTACAAAGTTGCCAGTGGTGTCGGTCTACTATGGTGTGTCACGCACTGCGTTCAGGTACCAAACTGTGTTGGTGTCAGTGTTAGCTTGAATATCCAGAAAAGCTGTTTCTTCCACAAACAAATGCCAGAGGAAGTTTGTGTCCAGGAACAGACAGACCATCACTACATGTTCAAGTTGTGTAAACCTAACAAAGGGATTACTTTGCAACCATCTTCTTGCCAACTACAAATCTACAACCCACTACTATCAAATGACGGAAACCAAGGGTCTACTCAGGAGGAGGGAGGAGAAGACGAAAACCAAGGATCTACTCAGGAGGAGGGAGGAGAAGACGGAAACCAAGGGTCTACTCATGAGGAGGGAGGAAAAGACGAAAACCAAGGATCTACTCAGGAGGAGGGAGGAGAAGACGAAAACCAAGGGCCTACTCAAGAGGAGGGAGGAGAAGACGAAAACCAAGGGTCTACTCATGAGGAGGGAGGAGAAGACGAAAACCAAGGGTCTACTCAGGAGGAGGGAGGAGAAGACGGAAACCAAGGGTCTACTCAAGAGGAGGGAGGAGAAGACGAAAACCAAGGG
>JAUEKZ010218745.1:0-22383 GCA_031471865.1 Melibe leonina
GTATGTGTGTGTGTATGTATGTATGTATGTATGTATGTATGTATGTATGTATGTATGTATGTATGTATGTATGTATGGATTAAGATAACCTGTGATATAATTGCATGACAAATAAGTTTATCATAATATAACATTTACCTCCTTTGAAGCTTCTATTTATCTCAGTAAATTAAAGCTTTTAATTCTCTCACACAAGATACAAACTCAGCTACTTTGTCTAACTTCTGCTGTGGGCTTCATCCAAAATCAAAACGCATATAGACTTTAATTTATGCAGATTTTATTCTTTGTGCAAGGAATTTTCATATATTTTATTTGTATTAATATTTCAGGAATTCTTATATTTTATTAACTCTTTACTGTATGCTGGTGCCTATAATTTTGCATCTTGGCCCAAACATCTGACTGCTATTTCTTTCATTCATCACTAGACTAATGTTTGAAAGACATTCACACATTTAAAAAAGGGACCCAGAGATGATTTAAAAAAAAAAAAACCTGACATTTTATACAAACTTAAAGAGAAATACTCCTCCCTCTTTGCCTTTATTGTGATGATCATAGACTTTTTGTGCTGAAAGAATTCCCCTCTCAAGATGCTCACAACTTGAGTTATCTATCTTCCAAATCTTTTTAAACTTCTTTTCACTTCTTTGGTTTATCATCATAAAGAAAACAATGTCAAGATAGACATAGAAAAGGTGTTATAAGACTCACCACAACGGAATTGAAAATCAGTGGAGCTACCTCGGAATGGATCTAAAATCACTTGGGTATCGGAAACAAATGGTTAGCCGATAAGCAAAGGGAAATCTCGTTGCAAAATACAATATGACTAAGTTAAGTTTAGGTAGCCTTGATTGTTTCTCTGTGACAATGTCAGGCTGAAAGGGAGTTACGAAAGTTTTGCCAGTGGCAATATTAGGCAGTTAAGTGCAAAATGATGTTCTAACCTGAACTAACTCACTATCTATACAGATATTGGTCATAATAATGCTGAGTTTTTGGGGTTTCATGGTCTTTGAGGTTTTTAATTTGACGTATAAAAGAAAACATATTTGTACAAGTTTTAAGCTTCCCTCTCTTTATTGTCATGATTTTAGGGCTTGAATTGGTAAATTTTCTACTAGTTAATTCATAATTTTTATTCTCCATTTATACAAACTTGGGACATCCTTTTGCTGTGTCAAGAATGGATCTTACCAAGTGGTATATGAGAAGATAGTTTGTGTGGCAACAAACACTGAGTGATTTTAATATACACTTGTAGTATTTCATATTAACAAGTTGGTAAGAATGTAAACAATTATGTTAAAATTGTTTGTTTCAAATCAGATTATGATAAAAAAAAAAAAAGGAAATATTTCTCTTGGTTGCATATCTACTTGAATATTTGAATAACCCCTCAACATTCCAACAAGCACTGTTTGAACAATAATTCATCTTGTATTTTTACCCCAAATTTTTTACTGCTGCTGCTACCTTTCACTGACTGAAAGAAAATTCGAACTAAAATGTCAGGTGCCCTGAAATATCTATTCGCTCGGGTAAATTTTCAATTCTTCTGAAAAGCAATGAGGAGGCAAACGCAGTTTGGAAAAGAATTCACACACAGTTTTAGGAATGGGTTATTTTCTGTTTTAAAATTGATTGAAAAAGATTTTTGCTCTAAGAAAAATCTCTGATTTCTTTTTTTATTAATGTTGCAATATGGTAGCTGTCTTCATTTTCAATCTAAAGGAAATTCAGTTGTGTGAATTATTTTTCTCTGCTAAAAAGTCTTCACATCAGTCTTAGAAAATTCTGAGCACCATGTAGCTTTTTCTCTGAAAATGTTGATGTCACTGTTGTTGTTATTTATGTTGCTTCAACCACTGCCTGAAACTGGAAAACTGTGTGTCACCCTCACTAGTGCATGATGGACTATGACGGGGTTGTAGGCGGAATTAGCTCCCCTTTCTACCTCTGTGGTTCCTCTTCCCCAACCCTGAATCTCCTCTGAAAAAAAATCCCAATTGTATTTGTGTTCTGTTTCTTTTCACTGCTTGTGGTATGGCTTTACTCACGCAGCCGGTGGTAAAGACGCATCAGGTAAAATCGAGGGCAAATTATGTTATTATGGAAAGCAAACCCCAACCCTGTGTAGACCCGTTTATTTGGTTACCATACAAAAAACAGCTGAATCAATTTTGGCTACTTCGTTAGCACCACTAGCTTTTGCACTATTATTGATTGCATTTTTTCTTTTCTCACTGCATTTAATAATGAAAGGAGAAAAGACTCATATCTTTGAAGGTTTGTATGACAGATTTTTCAAGGGGAAAAATGATTTATATTACTCTAATACTATTAATTGCAATTGTGTTGTCATTCAATTTAATTAATTAAACTTGGTTTGCAAATTTCCTTTTGAAATAAAGCAAATCCCTAAACTGACTCCCGAGGATATGGCAGGGGTAAGTGTGTTTGTTGCAGACGACAAGAGTAGGTGACTCTTCATGCTTGCCCTGCATTGACCTTAGTCTCATATTTAACCCATTTTGATACTTACGCTATGGTTGTTGTTCATGGTAGTTTGCATTAACATCATATTTAACCCTCTCCCTTCTTTAAAAAATCAAATCGATGCAATTTCAAATCCCATCCACCTTGCATTCAATTGCTCTCTAAAATTTTCCTCTTCGTAGAGTGAAGTTGACATTTATTTCCCCTGCTCCTTGAATTGCATTCTAGAGACTTTTATCATTGTTTCATACAACTTTCTTTCCCCTCTGAAACCTTCACTGACAGATTCTCCCTCTCAGTCTTCTCTATGAACTCTATGTGTAATCAGTCTCTATCTGTTATTTAGTAGCAGAAGATTTGGCAGTCCCAGTGTTGTTTCCATTTTGTAGTTGAAAGCAAACTTTTCTTCATTTTGATTGTGCATATAAACAAACAATGAGTGCTTACAACAATATCTCCTGCCAATTTTTTACTATAAAGACCTAGCAGTAAAAATGTGTACTCATTCTTTTATACTGCTTGTCTCTTTTCTTAGATGAATTAGTAAAACAAAAAGCAAAAAAATCATCATGAAATATTCCCTCTTTTAATTTGTGTAACATATGACACTTATTAGTGTTATTCCTATTTAAAGTCCAAATATATACTCAGTAGATTTTCTTTTGTTATAGTTTTCTCTTCTATGCTTTGTACCAAAGTTTTGATTGTCATCTCCTGCAATCATGTCTGAGCATGGATGTTCTGATAAGCATGCTTTATAGACTGAGCAAGCTCTTTTCAATCACCCAATACATTTCTACTGATCTGTGTATACTATTTCTATTATACATGCCTAGATCCTTGGATTATGAACATAATTTTGAGTAAATTTTGCTTTATGAACAGTATATCCTTTAAACCTCTGCATTGATTAAGGCCAACCTTGCAAACATTTTACCTCGAGTCTGAGACTTTCAAACTATTTCTGTTTGTGTCACGGTTCATGCTTTCCCCACTGCTGACCAAGACGACCCCGTGGCAAAATGCGAAAAAAAAAGTGATCAAGAAATTCCAGACCCATCCTGCCTCAAATACGCCTCCACCATTTGTTACGCTAGCGGATTTGGATAAGAACAAAACGGATGAAAATAACTCTGCCTTACTTTTTAAAAATCTTCTAGCAAGACTGCGTGGAAAATATAAGGTGCTTTCTAAAAATGATGAAGATGAACTCACTCCTGAAATTATTTTGGGGAAGGTTTGTGCACTTACGCACCAGAGGTTTTGTTGTGCACTAAGAATTTGACAGTTGATGATTTTTGTATTCCTTTTGTTCAATTTATCATTATCAGTTCATGGTTCTTGTTTCTCTTTCTGTAGTTTGAACTTTCAACTTCCTGGAATCATTTCTGTTGAGACTCAACAAACTTTGATATTGCCATGTGGGATCTATTATTATCACCACTTGAAATGCAATTCTTTGTCTAGCACATTTTTATAGGAATGAACTTGCATGGGGAAAACAATTATTTAACTCTCTCGAATTTTGCTAGAGAACTGGTTCAGCCCTGCTCATGCATATTTCATTTTGGAATTTTGCCATCTTTAAAGTTATAGAAAAAAAATATTTTTAGACTTTATTTCTCTATGAATTTAAAACCTTCCTTCACATACTAGTTCTAAAAATGATCTTGTAGTAACATCCGATTCAATGTGTATGGCGTTCTTTGTTTTGACTCTCCATTATGTGAACCAAGGCAGTTTCACTTTCAGCACTATGTGGTTCTTGTTCCATTCACATTTTCAGAAAAGTTGTCACATGAACAGCTTTAGCTTCACAGTAAACATAAACAGAATAGTGACAGTAAGGTGGGGAGCAAGCACCGGGAATCACAAGAAATGAAACAAACTTGAGATAGTATACAGTGCAGAAACTAAACAAAACCAAGGAAAGCAGAAAAAATGGAGAAATGGAGAAACAGAAAAATTGACCACTGTGGTCAATTTTTCTGTTTTTCTGTTTCTCCATTTTTTCTGCTTTCCTTGGCTTTGTCTCATTTCTGCACTGCATACTATCTCAAGTTTGTCTCATAAACAGAATAGTTTGTTTTTGTTTCAAATTTATAAACGGTCTCATGATTTCTGACTTTTTTTTCAGGCCAATTGTAATGTCTTATCCATCATTCCATTTTCCCATCCCTCTTTCTCTCTCTCTATTTCACTCTCTATCCCTCTCTTTTCATCCTTTTCTGATTCTTTCTACAACAATATTATCCTGTTTTTTCACCCTACTAATACTAAATATACACTTTCAAAGTGATGTCTGTCATAAATGTATTAGTATCTATGGTTTAAATTGTAAGACCTCAGCATTGCTGCTAATAGATTTTGATTGTTTTTTAAGACATTAGTTTGTCAATAATTTTCAGCAGCAGCTTCGTTATTGACAGTGTAGATTTTTTTTTATATTGACTATTATTCATTTCATTGTTTAGACTTTCCTGATTTGGTTGTTTGTTGTCATTTTTCCCTACATCCTACTCCATTCTAAAAGTGCATCTGAAACTTTTGTTTCGAAAGAAATTTTCTTTCTTTCTTTCATTTCCTTTTTTGTCTAATTCTTAATAATTCAAGAGCATTATCTCCAGATGCCATTATATCCATTTTTCGAAGCTTGGTAATAGATTTGTTTTACGGTATCATATAATCCTACATTGACTGGAATTGAAGAAAATACAAAAAAAATCTAATGAAAAAGAAAACAAAGGCACAGCATGTAGTGTAAGCACTAAAATTGAAGATTAAATCACTGGCAACTAGTTAGCATAAGAAAGATTGTTCTTCGTTGTCCAAGAAAGCACATTTAGTGGCTTTATGACTATATAAAAAATAAAATAGAACAACAACGCATGTAAAAGCTTAGATGATACGCATTCCATTCATTCGTTGATGGACATACACTTACACCCACACATCCCTTTATACAAACTCAACTTGATAAAAAATCAGCCCTAATCAATATGATGATGATGACGATAGTTGGTGTCATATTGGCTGATGGTTGTCCCTGTTTGGGTCTAAGTATGTTTATTAGCTTTTTTAATAAAAGATCATCTTGCTTTACTTAGACATATTATTTCTTACCTTATTGTAGCAAAGTTCTTTACCTCAAGTATAAACAATAATTCTTTTCAAAAATCAGATGCAAAGAATGGTGCTGCTTAAACAAAAAAAAGTCCCTTTTGTGCTGTTAGAGAAGAAAGGAATTAATTTTGTTTTTTAATTGGCATTTCAGCCAATAACAAATAAGTGTCAGTTGCCAAGGCATCATGAAAATAGACTAGACAAGATTTTTTATCGAGCCTTAGCTGGATGCCACAGGAATTAACCATGTTTCCCAAGTGATCTCTATGTGTGATGAATCTAAATGTCTCGCTCTAAGGATATTACAAATTGACAAGCAGGGCTGAAACCCGGTGTTTTTGGTTGCTTGTGCAATTACTAATCTGCAAGGCCAAATAATTGCCCATGAATGAATGAATGAAGTTGAAAGCAATTTATTAACAGAAAGTCCGAGAGGATCACTGCCTAGTTGTAGAGATAAGTAGTTGTCTGTCATTGTAGAGTGTGTTTGACAAAGTTTTTAGTTGTTTAAGTAGAAACCGCTCGCCATGTTCTTATAGACTCCCATGCAATGTCATATTTGGTTCCCCTGTACCCATATTACCATAAAATGAAATTTGTATTATTATTATTTTTCTTTAAGACTTTTTAAATCTAGGAACTCCAGCTTAGCAAACTTTTCCAACTTCCAAATTTCTAGCAAATTAAATCGATTTTGACTTTCTTATTTTATTAGCTTTATGATGAAATTTCTTTGGGTTTATTTATAACCGTACTCTTATATCATCCCACATGAATAATCCTAATTTGATGAAGTGATTTGGGGTTTTTTTAAAGTCATTGAAGTGGGGAAAATTATTCATACCTAAATGGAAGCTTTGTGTAGGGTGTTTTTCACTAATCAAATGGCAGAATGCTTGGACCATATCTTTTTATTTTTTCCCTCATGTTTTTCTGGAGATGAGGCCAGAGTTTCCCTTGTCATTTCTAAATTTCAAGTCTGTAGTTACTTTTTAAAATTTATAAACCAATATGTCATAGTTGTGCAAGGATGTAAGGTTTATATTTATTTAAAAAATAGAACTTCACAGGATTATAGTCATATCCCCTCTGAGATTCTTTGACCACTTACCTTATGATCTATATGTGACTTTTCCATTCATACATGAGAGAGTTATCAACTCTGCTCTGAAAAGCTTGCTTTCTCCCTTTAGAGCTGATATGATTTTTTTTTTTAATCCCTTTCAGTTTCAACAGACACAAAAAAATAGCCAAATGAAATTGTTATAGAATTTTTTAAATAGCTGATGGTGTTATTTTAGCACTGTTTTATTTGCTGTCCTATTTTAAGCAGTATTTTCCAAACTGGTTTCATTACCCTCTTTATTCAATCTGAGATACTATTAATTATTAGGTATAGTAGACATTCCCGTGCAAACCAAGTGTTATATCATGCTTGTACCAGATAAAAAACCAAAAGCTGTGGAGGGACTGGAGTGAGGTTGAGATAAGCTGAAAGGGATCCGGGATCTGTCTGGTTTTTTTCATCCCAATGATAGCTATGCAGCACAGGACCCAGAAGTGGGGAGAGGGGAGGGATGTGTGAATCTGGTTTGATTTAGATTTCCTAACAGCGATACTCTCAGTTTTCAATTGCATTACCTCACTCAGGTTTAAAAGATGGATACCATCTATTAGGTTGGGAAAATAATCTGAGATAGACTAGTGTCATGTCCAGAAAGTGGCAGTGATATTCACTTGTCCTGTTTACACTACAGCTACAGAACCGAGATGAGCACTGTAAACTTATAAACTTTACAAAGAGGATTTTACAATATTGTAATGAGCATTGTAGTTGTAGATTTGCTTTTCATGCTTGCTTCCTGTTTCTTCAGAAATATGTTTGATTTTTCACCCACTGTGTTTTGCGTTCTTTGCAAATTTGTGATCTTATTTGCCAAAAGTTTTCTGTTGTTTTTTTCTTCCAATAATGTGACATTTGGAGCATTTTGATCTTTTCTTTTTTAGATAGACTTTTATTTGGACTTGATTTGAAACTCAATAATTCGCACTTGAAGTATTTTATGACATCTCACTCACTAAAGCACAATTTTAATTAATCTGTAAATGGCGCTCACATTTTTTCTAGAAAATCTGGAGAAAAAGAAAACTCTATAAAAAAAATCATGTACAAACTGAAGTATTTTTGTAAAGTACGGTGAAAAAATCTTAAAGAGGAAGCATTGTTTTAAGAATAAGCAAACTGAATAGAGGCATTAAGAGTACTGCTGTTTTTTCAAGTTCCAAGTTCAAAATGCTTCATTTCTTCCTGATGAGAAAATTACAAAATATAAAACAATAAAATGACTGCATGAAATCATAACAATTGAAAGTATACAATCATTGAATAATCAGGTACAAATCTACACGATTTAGATCATGTATATGAGAATGAATAATGATAATAATCATGTTATATAGATATGAATATTAAAGCCAGCTGGCAAATTTATAATGCTAGAAATTCAATTAAATGGTTTGAACTTAAACAACTTTTTCCAAAATTCTTGACTACTCAATCCAATTTATTTTGCCATCCTCAGATATAATATATATAACAAATTGCTTCGTATAGATATTTCTTGTAATTTTGAATGACCGTACGTTTTTCTACTTGTCATCACTGCTATCATTGTGTGTCTTAATCAGGAATCTGAGCTGACTGCCCAAGAAATAGACTGGTGGTCGAAGTACTATGCCTCCAGCCAAGACGTTGACAAGTGTAAGAAGTATTTGGCCTTCGGCTATGATGCCCTGCAGGTAAGATAAACGCTTGACACAATTTACCATCTATTACCATCTTTTAAAAAAATTGTTATATCTCTTTCTTGGTGTTTTCATTGGTGTGAAATATGAGGTAGTTGATTCAGAATTCTCTTCTTTTTTTTAATTGCCCAGAGGGGCAGTGAGGTCTTACCAAGGTTGTTGCTAGTTGAAATTTATTTATCTTATTTCTTAATTTAAAATTTTTTAATATTTTCTTTTTGTTGTTTTCAGCTCCTTTCTACAGAGCTGGAGAAGACTGCCATGTACAATGGTTTTTCAGACTTTTGCCACACATTCCCGCTCACTCGTGGCAAACAGGAAGATGATGAAGATGACAATGTTATAGGGGAATTTAAGGTAAGTCTCTGAGAGTTTTGTGTTGTTGTTTTTCTTTCTTATTAATTTGTGCCATTCAAATCTTTTCTTTATACTTTATAAATTAATTTATTGATTTTATTATCATTTGACTTTTTCTTAGAAAGGATAAAAAAATGTTTGCTTCTTCCAACCCCCATCCAACAGGGCTCTTTCCGCGTGTATCCACTACCGCAAGATCCAAGTGAGCCGTTGCCTACTCGCATCTTTGCCAATTTGCCCCCAAGTGACCCAGAGGAATGTGTGGTACGAGTTTATGTCATCAAGGCAGTGGACCTGCAACCAGGGGATCCAAATGGTTTGGTAAGCCCCAGAATCTTTACTTTGGCAGAACGGCTTTTTTTGTTGTTTTTGAATTAGAAAGAGAATGATTTAAAAGTGATTCTTTAATCTCCTGCGAGAGATTAATTAGTTAATGCTTTTTTATTTCAACAGTGAGAACCAAATTATATAAAGTTTAAAAATATTGGAAAATACAATGGTAAAATAAATTGATTATTAACATGTGAAGTGAGCCAATTATCAGACGACTCCAGGCTCTATGCACTTGACAATGCTTATCTATCCATGAACTGGAGGAAGAGACAAGTCCAAGTAATGGTACCCATGTTTCCTTCCACATAGGCTGATCCTTATCTTGAAGTGGAGCTGGGCAAAAAGAAGATGAATACAAGAGACACCTACATTCCAAACTCCATCAATCCCATCTTTGGCAGGTAAGAAGAGACAAAAAGGGATGTCAACCTTTATGGCTTTATCCTGAAATCAGGCTTTTTTACTGAATTCTCTAACCAAGTCCCGCAAATGGAAGTTTTGTCATATGTAAAACCTTTTTCCAGCTTTTTTGGCTGCAGCGTAATTATTTTCAGGCTTCTTGTAGAATCTACTGGGCCATAGACCTGGAGCTTATCCCAGTTTCTGTAGCATTAAGGGGACATTTAATACCCTCTTGGCAAAACGCTCAGTCTTTTATTCCTAAATAACTTAGCAAATTTTCTTTCCTTAGTAAAATACAAAGTATTGTCCACGCTACCACTTTTACCACTGCACCTCCTAAAGGATATATAAGCATATCTGCTGTTATTTTGTTGAAGAATCAATTCCATGTGCCGTCCAGTGTCTTTATAAAAATGTTTTTTTTTATCAAATCTTTTTTTTTTTTTCAGACTGTTTGAAATGAAAGCACTGATTCCCATTGCAAAGGATTTGACCATCCGTGTCAAGGATTATGATTTGCTTAGCTCTGATGACGTAATCGGTGAGACTGTCATTGACCTTGAGAACAGATACCTGAGTAAATTCCGGGCCACCTGTGGATTGCCCAAGACATATTGGGTGTAAGTTGTAGTAGTGCTTTATCCAATGATATTTCTCTTAACCCTTTCAAAGCTAAGGTTATTTCTCAAGCTGCTAACTAGATATTTTTTTCTTTTCATCATCCTTTTCCTCCATCTTACTCCTTTTCTTTTTAATCTTCTTCTATTTCTCCTCCTCCTCTTCCTCCTTGTTGCTCCACCTCCTTCTCCTTTAGACAGACGGCTGCTTTTCTTCATGTTCATTCCTCTTCATCTTTGTCTTAATCATCTTTGTCTTCATTTCTCGTCCTCTTCTAATACATTGAGAGATTTGAATACAACTGAATTGAGTATGTCTGAACATTGACAATACACATGTATCCTTATCAAGTGGAGATCTGCGTTGAATCTGTTCTCATCCAAAATTTATTTCCAGCTCCGGCATCAACCTGTGGAGGGACAGCCAGAAGCCTGTGGACATCCTCAAGGATTACTGCAAGATGCAAAGACTGGAAGGACCCGTCTTTTCGCGTCCAATGAATGTCAGAGTGGGATCTAAGTTGTTCTCTCTCACCCAATTTGGTGAGTTACAGTTCTGGATTCTTTTTTCTTTTCTTTGCTTTTTGATAGAAATAAGATAAATGATGATAAATGATGATAAATGTATATGAAACCCAACATAAAGTACATAAAGTGCATGTTGTCAGACTACTCAGGGCTCTATGCCTTTTACAAGATATTCCTGGTGTACAACGGACATATAGCACTGGGGAATTGAGACAAATAAAGATGCCTGTTAGGTGCTATGCAGCTTTTTCTATGGGGACAATTTGTCAAAGCCAAGAGGACCTATGAGTATAATATCAATGTTTGCCAAAAGCCTCAAAATTCTGACTTAGGTTAAAGCATCTGATATAAGTTTTAGTGGGATACAAAACATTCTCTCTCTGCCAGTTAGTTTATTTTTTTTATGTTCTTGTTTGGTACATTTTTATTGAAGTAGGGAAAGAAAACTGCTATTATTTATATTTCAGCCTTTACCTCTTATCATACTTCGTATCTGAGGAAAAAAATTAACTTCTCAAAACTATGGACGGCGTGCAGAAAATACATTCTGTGAAATATCAAAAACTTGCTTCTTTATATGATTGTATCAACAAAATAGAAGTGTTGGAATATATGTTTGTTCCAACTTGGGAAGTATTCTAAGCAGTTGGTTTTGTTACACCAAAACTTATTTGCAGAGTATTGTTAAGGAAACATAAGATTTTTTCTTCATTATTATCATCGTCATCATCATCGTCATCATTATTATCATCATCATTATTATCATCATCATCATTATCATCAACATCATCATCATCATTATCATCATCATTATTATTATCATTATTATCATAACTTCTTTTATTATCAAGATATGACTTTGGAAAATTACACTTAATGGGATACAATGGAAAGAACTGTAAACATGTCTTCCTATTTGACAACTACACACTATCAAAGCTCTCATGATTTATCCTTATTATATTGTTACATTTCAGAGACCAAGAAGCCAACCAACCCCCATCTTGGCCCTGAAGACCAACGTCTTGCACTGTACGTTTTGAACCAGCTGCCCGTGGTCAAGGAACACGTGGAGAGCAGACCCATTTTCAACCCGCTGCAACCCAACATTGAGCAGGTACATGTTAAATGATATTATTTGATAGAGGATTCTTTAAAAATTAACCTTTGGTGGCAATGAATTGATATTTGATTTAAACAAGAAATTAACACAGAGGCAAAAGCAAATGTGTTGCTAAATCAGGTCTGATGCCAAAAATGTCCTGTTCCTTTAATGCCCTCAAAGACTTAGCACAGTGGACTGATCACCTGCTTGCTTTTGTCTTTCTCTAAAGTTTCTCTGCTGGCTTTGAGACTTGTTTTGTTTGGCTGCTTGACATAAGCTGTATGTCCCTTTGCTCAAATTGTAACTAGACATAGAGCTGAGCCCATGCACTCACAAATACCACAAACTATTTACATCTCTCCAGCGCTTTACCATGCAAACACTCTCATACACTCACATACAGCATTTGATAATGACCAAAGTTAATTATGATGATGAGGACAGTGTCCTAATTGCTGATGGCATAAAGGAAAAGCTGTAGCGTTCCCTGTTACATTTTATGGATAGTTAATGATTGATCATCCTATTTTAGGAAACTGTTTGTTTTGAAAGGAGGTGGGAAGCATTATGATCAGTTAGTTTGATTTCAGAGTGACAAAGGATTTCATACGTGTAATCATTGACTTCATACGTTCAATCGGTAGAATGTCCACCTCAGAGCAAGTAGCTGGAGGCTTTGATTGCAGCCAGGCTTTACCTAAGATATAAAAATCACAAATTTTGCAACTGTCTCACCTGCACTGATTATTATGGCATTGATGCTAAGATCTATTGTCAGTACACTGTGACTGAGATATTTGAAGGAGAGTTAGTTATGATAGTTTTAATTCTATGGTTGGAGCACATTGCTGTACATTGCTGTCTTTTGGTTTCCATATTATGGTCTTCAAGGTTAAGAATCAAACAGATTTTACCATTGGGTTTTTTTTTCTTCTTTATTTTATTTTACTTTCTAGGGAAGACTTCACATGTGGGTGGACATTTTCCCCACATCGATTGGAGCTCCTGCTCCACCCTTTGACGTTACCCCTCGACAACCTTCCAAGTAAGACTACTGCTGCATTTTTATTTTTCTCTTGAATTACATAAGTAACAATTTTGCACAATTGTAATAGGGGCTGCTGGAATCTTTTGGTATGAAGAGAAATGAGGTATGAAAAATGTCAAAGCACTGAAAGACATGGAGGGTCAGTTTGGTGGCTCAAACTCAATGGATAGATGCTTTGGAACAATTTAGAAGATAAGAAATGAAAAGGTACTAAAAAATGATTGAAATAGTTTTGAAAACGTGCTTCAGTTTCTGAGTTTGGTTTTGGTACATTTTTTAAATTTGTTTTATTTGTTTTATTTGTTTGTTTGTTTTATTTCTAAAATCCTTGAGCTGTTTTGATTTTTTTTTCTGTTCATCTGTGCATATTCCAGCTACCTGAATATACAATTGTGTTGTTGTTTGTCTAATACACCATTCAGATTCCAGTTGCCTGGATGTAAAAGGGTATCGTTATTTGTCTATTGTATTGTGCAGATTCCAACTGCGTTGCATCATCTGGAACACCAAGGACGTTATCCTGGAGGAGGAGTCAATCACTGGGGAGAAGATGAGCGACATCTACGTCATGGGATGGATGGCCGGCATCGACGAGAAACAGGAAACAGATGTCCATTACAGGTTCATATGTAACCTCTGTGGGGGCTTTTTTTTCCTTCTTTTTTTTATACATACTGTTTTTAAAATAATTTATTTTTTATTATGTATTTTAAGGAAAATAAAGAAATTAAAATCATATACGTAAAAGGTTCTTTTAGAGAGCATATTTTTATTCTACTTGTTTCAATATGAAACAGGGATGAGGCCCCAGGCACAGTTAAGAATTGAATTTTGGATAATGTTGTTTGAATAGATAAATATTATCTTTATGCAACAACAGACTATTGTTTTTTTCAGTATTGTACTGTCATGATGATGAGCATTCACACTCACAGTTTTGATATCATTATCATTATGCAGTTGAAACATGAATTGTTACCTTACCTTTTACAGATCTTTGGACGGGGAAGGAAACTTCAATTGGAGATTCGTTTTCCCCTTTGAATACCAAATTGCTGAAGAAATAATGGTTGTGAAGAAAAAGGTGAGAAGACAATGATAAAGAACGGGGTTAATGTGCTATCGAGTTGTGGTTTATTTCATTGTTTTAAGTGTGTGTGTGGGGGGGGGGAGGGGGGGGGGGTATTCAGTGCAAGAGATTGTAAATGAAATGAACCCCCTGAACCCTGGCCATTTATCCACTGAAGGTCACCCAAGCCTAATTATTTTGGGTCATTTCCAACAGTTCATAGAAAATCAACCACAAAATCTATGGCTATGATCCTTTTTCTTTCATGACTAATAAATGTAGAGGATCTTTCTTACATGCTTACATTGAAGAATTGCTACATACCAAACTGTCAACAATTTTTAGAGTGAGGGAATCAAACAGCATGATTGTGTTTTAGAGTTCTTAAAATGAAAACAACGGCAACAAAAATATTGTCTCTAGTGTATTTTTAAACCAGACCCTAAAGGTTCTTATTTTTCTAGGCTTATCCAATAATTTTGATCAAGTGTCTAATTTTTATGGCCTCCAGTTTAAGTGTTTGTTTGCAGTTTATTGTTACAAGGTTATTTAAGACACAGGCTGTGCAACCATGGATCGGATATACAAAAAATTCAACTCTAAATCATTCTAAACTACTACAAAGTGTTTGACACCGGGGCTCTGTGGTAATGGAGTCAAGATTGAATTTAATTTGCACTAGGATTCAGTGAGTAAAACCAGATGCAACGTTTTCTGTAATTACTTCGACCTTGATTTATCAATTGATGAAATGATTAATGAATTAATAAAAGACTACCTTTGTCTCTACTGACACTTTTCATCGGCATAGCAGTGATAAGAGTGAATGATATAAACTTATGGGTTTTTCTATTTCCATATACCATTTCAGGAACACTTTTGGAGTTTAGATGAGACAGAAACAAGAATCAATCCAAAGATTATTTTACAAATCTGGGACAATGACAAGTTTTCCAAAGACGATTTCATCGGTATGTTTGTGTAGCAATGAATAACAATTTGGAGAGAGAGAGCATGATATAAAATTTGTACCTGCAAATCCATTTCATTATAATTGGAGATATTATTTACCTGTAAAACATCAGTTATTCAAATTCAGTTCCTGGCAACATAATGAAGTTGATTCCATTTATATTTATTTTTTCTATTTAGATAAATAATTGAAATTGTTAAAAAACCGGTCGAGATAGAAACGTCTGTTGGGGGCTTTTTTTAGGCAAATTATGTTAAATTTACCAAGTTTTGTATGATAGTGGTTTTGAATGCAGACAAAAACCCATTTGGGAAATATCACATCATGAATAAAGCCAGGCAACACATGGCACTGGACACAAAAAGTTTCCAACATCCTGTAAAATGCGGTAGGTCTGTGAATTTTCAAAGTAAATTAACCTAATTATATTATATTAAATAACAGTTATGGAAAAACAATCATGTATATTTTCAAAAGCCTGTCTCAAAGAAAATGGAAATGGTAAGAGAAAAAATTGTTTATTCAATGACTTAACAATTTCCTTACGTTATTCTTCCCCACCTAGGCCATCTGGAGCTGAATCTCAATGCAATGCCCATGCCAGCAAAGAAATCACGCGGCTGCAAAGTCACTCAGCTGCCCGACACAAAAGGCGCTGACAATGTGAAGCTGGTTTCACTCTTTGACCAGAAGCGTTTGAGAGGTTACTGGCCTTGCTATGACGAATCTTCTGGCGAGAGGGTTCTTACTGTAAGTCCTCTGGTTTCCAAAATAAGACAATTAAGCCCTTAAAATTTTTGTGATTATGATTTTTAATGAAATCAATTAAGTGAGCAAATAAATTTTACTCAATTTTTAACTTCTGATAGTTTGAAAGAGGAAAAAAAGGTGACGGAAGATATTTGGGGGGGTGGGGGGGGGGCTTTATGGATTATTCTCACAATTCTTTCTCCAATCCAGGGCAAAGTCGAGATGGAGCTGGAACTGTTGAGGGAGGAGGAGTACTCGGAGAAACCTGCAGGAGAAGGCAGAGACGAACCCAACATGCACCCAACCCTGCAACCTCCAAAGTAAAAGCTTATCCTTTTCTCGTTCTTCTTTGTTTTTTGTTTTTTGGGGGGTTTTTTTGTAGCATTAATTTAATATGACCAAAATAATTAAAGATGCCCTTATTCTCTCAAGAATGAAACAAACATGAAATTTATGGGGGGGGGTTTAGTGAAGTTTTGTTTGAGTGCATACTTTGAGGTTGTTTTTTTTACTCTTTTTTCTTTTGAAAGAAAAGTCAGATGAAATCAATGTAATTATTATTAGGTTTTTTATCAAATTAATGAAAGAAAAATCTTATTTTTACTCAGAGGAGGACACTACACAATATGACAGATTACATTGTTCCCCTCAAACAATCATAGGAATAAATGTTTTGTCAAGACTATCATCGGTTGAAATTCCCTACATTGATGCGTAGGATTTTGGGCCCATATCATCCGCTACATTTTATTTAGAGTAGTCCTTTGCATACATGTCAGCTTGCAGGTCTCTGCAACATATACTGATAATGATATAGATACTAGATACTGATATAGATGTCTCTTTTTTTTTAAATATTTCTGTCTGATATATTTGTTGTTTATGTTTTTATTGTTCATTGTTCTTATCTCGTATGAGACAGTTTTTTTCTTCCCTTCCAATTGATTTATGAACAGGTCCCTTAAAAAATATTATTTTTATTTGTTGTTAGTTTTTTTAAAGGATAACTTTCTTTTATATTGTAATATCATGCAATTTTCTTTGATTTCCTCCAGTCGACCCGAAACATCGTTCCTGTGGTTTGCCTCTCCCTTCAAGACTCTGAAATACGTGATTTGGCGCAACTACCGCTGCTGCATCCTGTTCACGTTTCTTATCTTGCTCCTGGTCCTGTTGATTGGCCTCTTCATCTATTCATTCCCAGTAAGTATATGTCACAGTGTCCAAGTTAACTGAGTCAGTCACCCGTGACGACGGTGACGGTAGGGCAGCGCTGGGTTAGCATGTTAGTGCTGATTTAATGGGGATGTATTTTACTGTCCTGCAATGGCACCGCTAGCATGATGAAAATTATTTGACCATCAATAGTTAGATGAAGTTGTGGTCATTCATCATAATCATAAATATTATTATTGTAAACTTGATATGGAGGTCAGAGTAAAGCTTTGAAAACTGATAATTTTAGGTGAGGTTTTACAGAGCAATGTTTTTATTTAGATAAAGATAATTAAAAAATGGCTTGTAGTTGTAGGATATTATTTTAAAGACTATTAATTAAAACCTCTAATATTGGGAGATGTTCTCACCAAATTTTGGTGTGCTAGGCAGTCATGGTCGTGCTGCAAACGCCATTTGTATTGTGAGGGGTGGTCATGACCCAGCAATTAATTGACACACGCCTTGTCATTGTCATAGTATATATGCCGTCCTCAGTTTGATCACACAATGATGAAACAGAATTTGATTTGTCAGTGTTGAAGGGTGTCGATGAGAACATTGGGAGAAAGGGGATATCATCCGGGGTAACACTTAGTTTGCACTGTCACTGTCCAAAGTATGCTGCATTGTGTCTGAGTCATCATCCGTTGCCGTATTTGTAACAGCCCAATTTAAGCCATGGTCATGTCTGAAGCTTTGGGTGGCCAGTCAGTAACAGTAAAAATGGTGGCAGCAGCAGCACTGGAAAGCATGCACCACCCTGAGGACAGGTCCAATTGTCGTCTACAAATAAATATGACACTGACAGCCCTGGCACGAACTCACATCAAGTGGGATTCGATTTTTCTGATAGTACTTTTGCTCTCTGCCGAGACACTAACATTTTTCAGGACTTAGAATACCCGCTGTCAACCAGCAGTAGAATGGGTACCTGGCCCTCCATACAGTATTTTCCTTGTCCCACAAACAAAATGTAACACACCTTATAGATACCTGTCTTGTCCTCTGTGTTTTAATTTAATGTTCGCTGTTGGTAAGGGGAAATAAACACATAAAGCGCTTTGAGGTTTCGACATAAAGTACTGTAGAAATGCACTTTAAATCTAAATCAACCAAAACTTGCTGGTCATTGTTTAACATTGGACAGTTGCTCAGTTTAATCATTTAATAGGCTATGAAGCAAAAGGGCATTGTTAAAAAGTTGAATTAACAACATATCTATAATTAATCATGCAAATACAACACCAATCGGTGGAATGGTGGACAAACAAGTTGTGACGCAGCAGTAAGAAGCTATGAGCTCAGTGGGGGATGACTGGGGGCACAGACGGACTGGGTTTGAATTATACCAAAGGCACTTCAGTTTTTCCTACTGAGGGTAACAGGTAGACAAGAGGTTATGTGCATTGTTATGTGCTGACGGCCAGGGATGGATGCCATGGCAGGGCCTGGGTTCCAAATCCGCTGGTCACTGTTCTAATTCCACTTTTTTCCTACTTTCTCTATGGCTTTACTTTGTATGTAAAAAAAAAAAGTGTGAAGCGCAATGAGCACAATTTGTGGATATCAGCGCTATATAAGACTCCACTTTAACACTTTAACTTTTTATGTGTTCTGCCTATTATTCTATATCTTTCTCATATCCAATGATTTTCAGTGCTTGCCCACCTCTTTAGTATTGTATGTTTTGCCCACTATGATGATTTCTGTCTGATTTTTAAAAAATTTCACAAAAAAACCAACAAAAAAAACCCGTCCAGGGAGAATTAACCCGCATACTGATGCAAAAATGGGATAAACTCATGGATAAAGGAGGCGCAGGAGCTCCTCCTGCTCCAGGAGCTCCTCCTGCTCCAGGAGGGGAGAAAGGCAATAAAGGGGCATAATCAATTAGGACATTCAGATCAACTTGATACGACTGATAAGAGTGGTAAACTCTGTTAAATTCTGCAATTTTTAACTCTTTTGTTATTCAATTGTTGAATTCATTTATCTGGTGTTTTATGTGTTCTTCTGTTATGTTTTTTTACTCCGTTGATTCAGCGCTCTTGACTTTGTTTTTATTTGGAGTTTCGGTATTTAATAATAAATTTAATGATAATGATAATGACTATAATAAAGATGATAATAAAAATGAAACAAGAACTATATTATATTACACATTTCTACAACTGTTTATACAGTAGTGTTCAATCTGCTCAAAGGATTCAAACAATGGATATTTATTTATTCACTTATATTGTGCTGATATATAGTAGTTACAATGCTTAAACCCATTTGGCATTTCTAAAAAAAAAATGTCTTGGCAATTATTAATATAAAAACAGGCCTTTAATTATGCACCATATTGAATTCAAGCAGTAACAAATCGCTAAGCTTTGTAGGTTATATTTCAACAAAAACTTTTTAAAAAATTTTCAGGAACAACTTGCTCGCTGGATTATGGGAACGTAGATTTGACACCTACTATGGATGGCCGAGCAGCATTGAGACAGAAAAAAAACCTTGGACTAACGAAACTGACTATGTTTTCTCGTTTAACTTTTTGTCTTTTTGTTTTTTGCTCTCTCTTGCCCCATTCCCTTTATTTTTTTTAGTGTTGTGTACAATGATACCAGCGCACTGAATGTGGGTATAATAATCACAGAGTATTGTAATTGATTTCCAGCAAGATTCAGAGTATCTTAAACCGCTATCCTTTTTTTACATTTTGACCTTGTCTTTTCTTTTTTCATATTTCTTTAAATTTTATTTATTTATCCAAAGGTGGAAAAAAAATACAAATATTATAGAAGAGCAGAGGCATAAGATTTTCATTTTGCTCAAAGGCATTCTTGTTTAGCTGTTTCTCTCATAATGGTAAATTGTCCTTGATGGTGAATATTGTAATAGTAATAGGTGTTTCTATCCTATTTCTTGTGCGTCTTTTTCAAAATTCAACACCTCTATCACTTAGGCAAGTTATTCAAAGGTCAAGGTCTGAACCTTTTTCCGTGCAATTGATTACGAAAATAAAATGAAAGAAGCACAATTGGCCTGAGCTCTTCTCTGTAGAAAAGATTATTATTATATTATTAAACAATTAAAAATGGGGAGTAAACTATTTCTGATTATGGGCACAAATACTACTACAGTTTACTTGACATAGTTTTTCTTGTTTATCTAATGAGGTTTTTGTTTATTTTTATTTCGAAATTTTCATATCATTTTGTTAAATTGTAAGTAAGGGATGTAAGATGTCGTAGTTCAATTCTTGATTAAATGGTGAATTTTATTATTTTGTATTCTTTTTATTTATTCTCCCTTTTCCTATAATCTCTTGATGGTCAATCCCAAATCCCATTGCCTTAATGATGCTACAAAGTGTTTCAAAAACTACTCAATTACTTAATACCTGATTCGGGTGTGTGCGCTGTGGAGCAAGTTTACTGATTCAAATGACAGGCTACTTATTGTAAATTCATACCTATAGGATATGTTTCTAATTCTAACGAACAAATTTTTCCCTTTTTTTTTATTTATATATATATATATGATATAAATATATATCTAAACATACCTGGAAGACCAATTGTAACATTTTTTTCTTTAAATGATATATTTATGCAATTATCTTAAGAAAAAACTGAATTGTTCACACTTTCACTTCAGTTAAAATCTTCATGTATAGCACTCAAGCTATCTTAACATTTTGTTTGACTTATCATAACCATGAAATAAAAAAGAAATCTGATTTGATCCAATAAAAGCCCTGATTATACAGGGTATAAATTGTAATCCATTGTTTTAAATATTTTACATTATGTTTTGATTAATATTTACACAAACTTTACCTTTATCTAGTGTATGGAGTATACTTGTAAGAGTTGTAATCAATTCCCAATAAGTTAATTTACCAGGAATCAATGAGATCAATGCATAGTAACTTGCGTTATGAACAATCTGTGATCTGTTTCTTGCTCTAAAACAATGGATACATCTTGGAACAAAAATGAGATGAAGATACTGTGGAATGGTTAGACTGACTGCATAGACTGAAAAAGACTGATTTGTGGTGACATTGAATATTTACCATGCCAATTTTTTTTTCCACTAATTCTATAGACTGGATTTGACGTACTTTTTTTTTCTTTTGATTGATTTGCCAACTATGGAATGGTAAAATGACTGTTGTATGGACTGGAAATAACTTTAAGAAAATGACAGTGAACTGCTTTCCTTTTTTATTATTATTATGATTTAATTTGAAACTGTTTTTATTTATAATATTATCTGTGATCACTAAAGACATAAATAGTAGTTTGTTTCCTCTATGCTGTGTACTCTTCAGCAGTAAATGTTTTCGAAAACATTTAATATCAGGTTCCTGAAAATTAAAGGAAAGAACAATTCTTGCTACCAGCTTCACTAAGTGTAGAGGGAATAAAAAGATACAATGGAGTCCGCTTAAGATAGAGCATTTCAAAGTTGTTGTTTTTTATCAGTAACTGACTTCTCTGGCAGACTACTCAAGTCAGTCATTTGTAAGATGTTTTGTCAGTAACGCGCCATCTATCAAGGGGTTTTTCAAAGTGAATTTAGCTCTATGGATTTACTCCACAATTTTCTCAGAGGATAGAGCATGAAGTGTGTGTTAATAAAAAATATCATTTCACTTTATCACTGTGACAGAGGACATTTATAAACTTTTTAGCAGACCAAGGCTGATTTATAAACCAGACATTCATTTGTTAACTTATATTTATATGCCGAAAAAAATGGGACAGTATGACCGAATTATTTTAAGTTAGGTATTTAAGTAAATTTATCTTATAAGGACTCCACTGTAAAATGTCTTACCATGATAATGATATGATTACCCATTAAGTGACCTTCAAAGAAATGTCTTCCTATTTATTGTAATTTCCAAGTTAAGATTTTGCAATGACCTGGATAGGTTCATTAAGCTGGGATATTATTAAGATTTGTTGATAAATCTGATAAGCTGCTCTATCTTTCTATTAATTAAAATTGCTTCTTCTACATCAATACCTCATGACTAATGATTCATAATATTACTTCTGCACAAAAATCTTAAATTTTATGTATATACAATACTACTACCCTATACCATATTTCATAGGATTTTCAATCCAACTCTTTCAATCGCTGAGTTTTGCCTTTTATGTGTATGAAAAAGCAAATAAATAGGCCTTTATACTTCCAGGCACCTTGATATTCTCTGAGTTATGTTGTTGATCGATCTTTAAATTTAAATATTCATTCTGGGAAATTCAAACTTTCACTAGAAAATTTGAAAACCATTCTTTTTTTTCTTCTCTATCCTCTTCTTTATCTTTCCTCCATGCTCTCTCTCATTGTGCCTTAAGCAATAGGAGCTACATAAAGTTTTTTATCAAGATCTCAAGCAACTTGCACTTACGATGTGTTTGTTGCTGATCTTTGATAAAAGACATTTTTGCGTGTGACCGGTGCCTCTGGTGGTCACTTCTTCTGTATCTTCTCTTTTGCTTTACCTGTCATCTTACTTTTTCCAGTGCTCCCTAGCAA
>JAUEKZ010218856.1:8873-22383 GCA_031471865.1 Melibe leonina
TCACTTATCCCCCCCCCCCCCCCCGGCCATTCTTAAAGACTCCCTCAATCTCACCACATTCAGGGTACCCGCGACACTTGCTGTTTTTCTCTCTCTTCCTGCCTCTATATAGATGGCCAAGACCTCTACTCTGTCTTTGCTCTTGGCTGCGTCTGTAGCAATGAACTTGTCATATCCTTCGTTAGATCACTACTCTTATAAATAAATAGAGCTAATGTGAAAAGAAGAAAAAATTGACATAGCCACTTAATGAAACCATCATAATAATAAATTCCTCTTTATTTTCATCTTATTAAAACAAATGTGCAGTGCAGATACACGACAATGACAAAAAAGCACCAATCGCTATGCCGATAGCACAAGACAGCAAGTCTATTATAGTCGATGGGTGCCGAAACAGGTCCAGTGTTCGAATCCAGACCTGAACACTTTTTCATGTTTTTTTGTCTTTTTCCGCTTTCTTTGCTTTCGAGACTCTGCACTAAATATTATTTAGAATTTGATTCATTTTTTATGATTTCCAGTCCTAGCTCCCCACCTTATCATTGTACGCTTGCACAGCATGTTATCAAAATTTAACATTTGGTTCATTTCTATTATTTCCAGTGCTTGCTCCCCGCCTTATCAATGTACCTACTCAAATACAATCTGTAGAGAGTCACATTACAGTTCCCAAAGAGTGGCATCGAGTGACCTAGTTCTCTCTCTCTCTCTCTCTGTCTCTCTGTCTTGTGGGATCGATCAGCGAAATAAAACACCTGGGGTCTCGTCATATTTCATTCTGATGCACTCTGACTAAAGCAGCAAGTGTGTGTGTGTGTGTGTGTGTGTGTTTGTGTTCTCTATCTCTCTCCCTCTATCGCTCTGAGTGTGTGTATGTGTGCTCTTTCTCTATCTATCTATCTATCTTTTTATCTATCTATCTATTATCTATCTATCTATCTATCCATCTATCTATCTATCTATCGATTTGTCTATCTATCTATCTATATATCTATCTAGATATATAGATAGATAAATCGATAGATGGATATATGTATATTAATGAGAGAGAGAGAGAGAGAAAGAGAGAGAGAGACAAAGAGAGAGAGAGAGGGAGATAGAGTGGGGTAGATATAGATATATCGAGAGAAAGAGAGTGTGGTAAAGATAGATAGAGATAGATAGAGGAAGAGAGAGAGTGGGGTAGAGATAGATAGAGAGAGAGAGGGAGAGAAAGTGGGGTAGAGATAGATAGATAGATAGATAGATAGATAGATAGATAGATAGATAGAAAAAGAGAGTGGGTAGAGATATAGATAGATATATATATATATATTATAGAGAGAGAGAGGGAGGGAGAGAGAGAGAGTGGGCTAGAGATAGATAAATAGATAGATAGATAGATAGATAGATAGATAGAGAAAGAGAGAGCATGTATTCATGGCGCGGGCATCTTTCGTGATTATGTGTACGCTCCCTCGCTCCCCCAGCCCCCCCCCCCCCCCCCTTCCTTTTTATATTCAAACTCGGCCGCAACCTTTTATCGAGGACGGCGCGTGAGCTTTGCCGCATGCAGGACACATGATGGGACCAGTGACCACTGACCAGTGTGTCCGCCCATTGAGTGGCCGGCAGTGACCAGGCAATTACAGGGCTGACCTTTCATCTCTGCCCACCTGTGTCCACTTCGGGGGGCGTGACCACTTCATCCATCCATCCATCCATTCATTCATTCATTCATTCACTCATTCATTCCCTCACCTCCTCTCCGTCCTCAGCTGTCTTTCTTCCTTCCTGCATTTATTGTATGTGTGTGCGTGTGTGTGGTTGTGTGTGAGAGTTAGTGTGTGTGTATGTGTGTGTGTGGTCGTGTGTGAGAGTCAGTGTGTGTGTGTGTATGTGTGAGTGTGTGTGTGTGTGTGTATGTGTATGTGCTAATGTGTGGAACTTTTATCTTCTGTGTTTGTGTGCGTGATTTGGTTTGTCTAAGTTTTTGTGGGTTTATAAATTTGTGTTTGTGTGTACATGCTTAATGTGAAGGTATGTGTGTGTGTGTGTGTGTGTGTGTGTGTGTGTGAGGGCATGTGAGTATAATATGTGAGTTTGTGGGTGTTTGTGCATGTGTTACTGGTTGGCGCTTTTATCCACTGTGTTTATGTGCGTGATTTTGTTTGTCTGAGTTTGTGTGGGTTTATCTATTTTTGTTTGTTTGTATGCTTAATGTGAGGGGATGTATAATATGTTTGTGCGTGTGTGTTTGTGTGTGCCAACATAAATTTCTTTTAGTGTGCATAATGTGGTTGTTTGTCTACTAGAGAGATCAAGAAATTTAATGTGTTACTTTTGTTGTTGTTGATATTGAAGTTGTTGTGATTGCTTCTTTTTTCTTCAAAATTCTTTTTGATTGTGCAACTAACAAATAAAAAACAGTTTTATTCTGCATGGCATTAAAGTGTTGTGAATGTTGACGCAAGCGAAACAGGAAACTCATAAATTTGACAAACTAAAGTGAAACATGACATACGATAAATCTTGTTTGTGTACATTATTGAATGATATTCGCAGCTGTTATCATGAGACCCTGAGTCACGGCAGGGGAAATGGTTTAATTGGGTCAAACTCACGCCTATATGACAGAGGAGCTGGGCGGCATATTAAGTGGTTATTCAATTTACAACAGGGCAGTTATATATTATGGGTTAACCTATTTAGGTAACCAATTCAACTTCTTCATTGTACAGGAAGAATATTTGAACCCAGTGGGGTTAACATCTGAATCATTATGCCAGCAACAAAAGATGAAACCTTTACAAAACTTTTTTCCCGCTCTGTATGACACTATCACACAATGCTTGCTTTGTTGTTAATTATTTTGACTCGTGGCATCCGGTCTACTATAACCACAGTAGGTACTCATGACACTTTGTCAATCAAATCATTCAGGCAACTTTTACATACAGTGTAAAAAGAGATGGGATCGCTAGGCCAGTGGTTATCAAAAAGAGACATACTGGCCTATTAATCACTCCCTTTGTTTCACCTTTGTTACATACAGCAAGATTTGTATAAAAGAAGTAGTAATCTGGTGCAGTGGCATAGAGCGATTGGTGGCCTACCTACAACATCACCAATCGAATGTCTCATGGAAATTGACATCTGTCTGTCTATCTCCGTTTCTCTTTCTCATAGTATTGTCTCCCTCCCCCTCTTTCTCTGTCTCTATTCCTCATTTTCTCTCGCTCCGCCCCCTCTCTGTAATGCTCTCATATTCCTTCCCTTTCTCTGTTTCTCTCCCTCCTCTCTCTATATTTCAACCCTCTCTCTCTGTCTCTCGTTTCTCCCCCATTCAACACCAACTTTTTGTATCTCTCCCTCATTTTCTCTCGCTCCATTCCCTCCCCCCCCCCTCTTTTTTCTCATCATCTCTCCCCGCTCTCTGTCTGTTTATTTCTTTCATTTTCGCTCTCTGCCCCTCTGATTTTCACCCCCTAACTCTCTCTGTTTCGTTTATCTTCTCTCCTTCTCTCTCTCATTTTCGCTCTACGCCCCCCTACCTCCCCTTCCTCCACCTCTGTCTCAATTTCTACCCCTTTCAACCCCCTATCTCTCTGTCTCTTTCTTTCATTTTCTCTTGCTACCCCTTCCTCACCCATTTCTCTCGCGCTCTCTCTCTCTCATTCTTCACTCCCTCCCTATCACTCCTCTCTGTCATATTCATCCCTTACAACCCCGCCCCCCTCTCGCTGCCTGTCTAAACCAGCCCCCATGTCCACAGTTTCCACACTACACCCCGAAGTACCAACAAAGAGCCGCAGGTGACAGAGGTTTATTAAACGCGAGTTTAATCTTTTTAAGTCCCTTGGATAGCACAACTAGCTGCTTTCTTTAATAGCTACACACGTTGTGAGTTTCTTAAAAACTCCTCCTTTACTTTCATTGATTTAGAAGAACACCTGGGATCACACATCATCTTCTTTGCTCCCCCACGGGAGAACAATGAAGAAGTCTTTTCTAGGAAAACTCATTAAAATATCCATCCAGCATAAATCTTGACCCGAGACAAAACAACAAGCCCGGGTATTCTGCGGCACGCGCCCTAAAAGATGTGGGCTCCGTCACAAGACCCGGCTGCCTGGTACCACTATGCATGCTCCTTTCGCCCCCTAGGAACAAGAACATCTGCGAGTGAGTTCAGTGTCATCCCTGTCCTTCTCCCCCAGCGTGAGTCGAGTCCACAGACGCACGTGCCTGTGTGAGCAGCTAATAAGGATGCACGTGTGAGGGGGCGATGAGCGCTGCCAGACTGGACCGGCTTTGTTCATTACTCACACGCAGCGCGCACGGCACAAGGCTTTTACCATCTCGACCACGTGCACGACTCATTAATGGCAACTAATACCACCACCACCATCACCACCACCACCACCACCACCATCGCCATTATCACTTCCACCATCACTATTCTACTACCACCACCATCTGTCTATCGCCCACCAACATCGCAAATTGGAGTATCTAGGAAAAGAATACTAAGTAAGAGTGAGAGTAATCAGACATATACTACATACATCGTGTTCTCTAAAACAAGAATTTGGTGGTGGCGGTGTAAGTGTGTGTGTGTGTGTGTGCGTGTCTGTCTCTCTTGCTCTGTATGTTTGTGTGTGTTTGTGTGTATGTGTCTGTCTGTCTGTCTCTCTCTGTATGTTTGTGTGTGTGTGTGTGTGCGTGTGTCTGTCTGTGTGTGTGTGATGGTTGTATGGATTTATACGGGTTTGTGATGTGACCGTGTGTACTCGTGTTTATGTTTTATCTGTTACAACTTGATTGTGTTTGTGTCCAGCTGTGCGGGAATCAGAAGAGAGTGTGAGAGAGAGAGAGGTAGAGTGAGAAATACAGATAGAGAGACACACACACACACACACACACACACACACACACAGAGAGAAGAGAGCAAGTAAAAGAGAGAAAAAGTAACATAGGAAGAGAGATAAAGAGAGAAATGGAGCGAGAGCGAACGAGCGAGAGAGAGAGAGAGAGAGAGAGAGAGAGGGAGAGAGAGAGATGGTGAAATGTAGAGAGATAGTCATAATAATATATGATTTTAAATTTAATCTTATATCCTGAATAAAAAGGGAAGATGTTTTCGACCATAACCCTCTTCAAAGTACAAAGCGTATCATCACGATTTTATTTAACCCTTTCAATGCTACGAACACCAAAATCTTCAATATTTGCCTATTCTTATACCAGATAAATAATATATTAAAGAACTGACATATACCATAAGCCTGAATTTCAGTCAGTTCACTGAAATCTAGATTATCAGATATAAGAACACATACATTTTCAATATTTTGCATATTTCTGATGGGTAAGAAGCAGACCTCGCTATGAAAGGGTTAATGATAAATAAATAACATAAAACAATCTCTAAACCTTCCCGGAAATAAACCCTGCTGTATCATTAGACATTTATTCCCACAATGAAGTATTTTCCTCTCGAGAAGAATATCTCTTCCCGTCCCCAGCCTCTCATCTCTAGTATCTCTCAGTGGGTACGAAATTAATCGAAGAGTGCCTGTTGAAAAACGACACAAGAACACTTAAAATCAAGCGAACAATACGGTTTCGTCAGCAAGTGATCTTGTTTCACTTTGAAGAGGTTTCCTGTTCGGACAAGATAAAAATTCCCTCGTGAAACTTTGATGATTCGTTTGGGCTTGTCGTGCAGATTCATCAGACTGATTTCAGTACTCTGTCAACGAAAGAGGAAGATTTGCCCGCTCAACTCAACGCTCTTTTTATCACTGTATAAAGAAAGAGAGACATAGAGAGAGAAAGAGAAAGACACAAGAGAGAGAGAGAGAGAGAAAGAGAAAGACATAACATAGAGAGAGAGAGAGAGAGAGAGAGAGGAAAAGAGTGTGTGAGAGAGAGAGAGAAAGATAGAGAAAGAGAGGGAGATAAAAAGGATAGTGAGAGATAACTAAAACACATTTGATTTATCATTACAAAATGTATATGTTCTTATACCAGATAAATACGATTTAAGTTAACTGAAATTTTATCATGCCAAAAGCCTGAATGTCAGTTCACTGAAATCTGATTTATCTGGTATAAGAACAAGTAAATATAGAAGGTTTGGCTGTCTAGTTAGCAGTTAGTAGTCGGATTGGAAATTTTAATAACCTTAGCGTTGAAAGGGTAAACCACCAGTCATAAACTTTATTGTCCCAGCACCCCATACGACAAGCGGCAGACCAAAGAAAAATAATGGACCAAAGATAGGAAGAGGACTTTCATATTACAGAGCAGGAAATTGTCGAGTCTCTGCTTCGTGTGATTGTGACGTCATCAATTTGCAAAATAGAATAAACCAACGTCAGAGATATTGCTGATTATGAGGTAGTGTATAGACACACACGCTTGTGACAACATGTTAACTTCTTTACAGCAACGATCTGCACACTTGATTTATTTCATGTTTCAACCTCTTAAAATGACACCATCAAGTACTACTGATGAGAAAGAATTATTGTTTTGTGAGTAAATAATTTCGCACATTTAATCTAGATCTCTATATTTAATAATAAACAATCATTGATTGATAACACAATTGCTATAATGATTTCCGAGACAAAGGAAATATTAGCCTAATTAAGAACAAAGGTAATACGTATACAAACTCGTCACAAGAGTCGATAATGGAGTCGTTACAAGAGACGATAACAAGCCTGATATCAGTGTCTGTTTACTGATCTATGGATGGAGTAATGGAGTGTCGAGGTTCAACATCACTGCGCCTGCGATAGTCTTTGTGATGGCGTGCACGCTTATCTATCTACACTAATTGGGTCTTAGGGTATCTATTCTATGCATACGCGTTATGCTGTACGTTGTTTGTGTACGAGTGTGACGTAGGTTATGTATTATATAATATAATATATATATAACATACGTCACACTCTATTATATATGGTATAAAAGAATATAATCGAATAGCCCTTTCGAAGCTAAGGTCACCAGCATCTTCAAGACTTGCCTGTTCTTATACAAGATAAATCAGATTTCAGTGAACTGACATATGCCAAAAGCTGGGTTAGAATCAGACCTTGCTGTGAAGGGATAGAATATACTACTATGGAGTAATTTTGTTATTGTGTATACCTATATTTCTATGTGCTTATGTGTGCGTGTTTGTGTGTGTGTGTGTGTGTGTGTGGGCGGGTATCCTTTGCGCGTTTGTATATATATATATACGTGTATGTTGGCGTATAACAAGCCCTTTGTTTCACAATACAGCACGTGCAGGGATGATTAATGTTAGTCAGACTATCCATCCATTCTTTCTAACACTTTAAGTACTATAGTGTAGGCACTTGTCGCTGAAGCTCTCACAATGATTCACCATTGATGTAACAGGTGTCATGTTTCATTGTGAACAACAGAAATGAATCTTCTGTTTATTGTCTTTATATTTGGAGTAAATCGGTACAAACCAGATTTATAACAGTGAAACGATTGAAAAAAATATTATCATAAATCATAAGTATTATCGTTGTTATTATTTCCTGAATTCCGAGAATTGCAGATGATTAATTACGGATATAACATCGCCCGAAGGAAAGGAAAGGAAAGGCAGGGCAGGGGCTGAACGAACGCCTGGAGGAATGTGAAGGCAGGGATGGCGAAGTCCAGGAAAGATATCCAGGGAGACTGGGGAGATAGAGATTGGATAGCCGTGGATCGGGTTCTCTGGGGAGGTTGGCGACTGACAGCAGGACGGAATGGAAGATTTATTAATATGTTACTGCGCTAACCTGGACACCGCCGGCTGTAATGAATATGTGATAAATATAGTTAACTAAATCAAATCAGTGGAATATGTGGTCGGTTGGGTAAGCAGCTTGACAGGAAACGGAGAGTGTGCTAAATGTATGGACATGGGAATCATTGTCTATGACGCATGCGCAGCAAAGGTAATGTGGAACTGGTCATTGTTGCACTTGAGAGATAATAAAAGGCTCTTTGATAACACATGGCTTGGCGATGGGCGAGGTGATACACACGATGATATTGAAGGCATGATACAACGAAGACCGTTGGTATTAGTTAACCCTTTCACTGCTAAGGGGACACAAATATCTTCAAGATTTGCCTGTTCTTATACCAGATAAATCAACTGAACATGTACACTGGTAAAAAAAAAAAAACCACGTACATTTTCAAGATTTTGCATGCGTATTTCAGTTGTGTTAGAATCAGAGTTGCTGTGAAAGGGATTGTTAATATGTGTTCGGTAAGAAGTGATGACATCACACGTACTGCCTCAACAGTTAATTACAACTGTTCGTGGGGTATTAAGAATGGCCGTAATTAATTCCAGGTGACTGTTCTCTGCAATGATTAAATATATCCACAAGCCATTTGGTGTCTTCGTCGACCGTCGAGCGTTTGTGTTGTTGTTGTTGCTGTTGCTGCTGCTGCTGGTTGTGTTGATGATGACGATGGTGCTGCTGCTGGTTGTGTTGATGATGACGATGGTGCTGCTGCTGTTGCTTCTTGCGCTGGTGACGTTGTTATTATGGCTTTGCTGTGTGCGTGCACGTGTGTTTGTATTGAAGCGTGAGCACATGTTTGCGTACTCAAAGACAGTTGCCCAAGTTTGTTTACCTAACCCCTGTTTCAAAATATTTTAAGCTGTTTCACAAACGGGGAACTCCGTTATTTTAGGTTGTCTACGATACGGGACAGGAATTGAACTTTTGTGAAGCAATCTGCTTTAAGAGCGATGTGGGTGGGCCTTACCAAGAGGCAGCAGGTACTGGCTCCATTGCCTTCTGGTTTCGAGCGGAGAGTTAACCCTTTTAGAGCGGGGTCTGATTGTAACGCGAAGTAGATCATGCAAAAACTTCAAAACGTACGTACGTCTTCTGAATTTCAGGCTTTTGGCAAAATACGTCTGTCAACTGAAATGTAATTTATCTGGTCTAAGAAAACGTAAGTTTTGATGTTTTTGCATGATATACTTGGTTACAAATTAGACCCGGTTGTGAAAGGGTTAACGTCTTAGCTAATGACGCGGACAGGGTTCAAACCACGGCCCTTCCGATTTGAACAGGAGGAGCAAAAAAAATGACAGCGATGATCGTTACAAGGGGGGCGGGGCACCGACGATGTTGTGGTGAGTGTTTTGTGTACGCACGTGTATGTGTATTCACTCACCACTCACACACGTGCCTATTGTGGGCAAAGGCACGTGTGTTTGTAATTCTGAAAGCTAGCCATAGCCACGAGAACAATGTATTACACAAGTTCCTAAACATGATTAATCGCCTAAAATCGAAAGGGCTGCGTGTGTGTGCGTGTGCGTTTTTGTAGGTGTGTGAATGTGTGTGTGTGTGTGTGTGTGTGTGTGTGAAAGTTTGTGTGTGAGTTTGTGTGAGTGTGTGTATGAAAGTTTGTGTGTGAGTGTGTGTGTGTATGAAAGTTTGTATGTGTGTGTGTGTGAGTGTGTGTGTGTGGAAGGGGGGTAGGGGGGGTTGCATACGAGTGTGTCGGGTTAATAAGAGGTGTGTGTGTGTGTGTGTGTGTGTGTGTGTGTGTGTGTGTGTGTGTGTGTGAGAGTGTAAAGAAGGAAAGGGGCGGCAGGGGGGGGGGGGTCTGGGAAATGAGTGAACGCCCAGGTGTTGGTGAGATTGGACAAGGTGTTCTGTATTTCCCTCACCATGACAGAACCCCATTATAATAACAAGGACCATGGGAACAGTGATAATACGAGTCTCACAGGCGTTGATAAATACTTATCTCTGGGCCTTGATAAGAAGAATACTGTCTTTGGTGGTTGTAGATGGATAATGGTATACGGGTAGGCAGACAGACAGATAGATAGATAGAAATATAGATACACACACACACACACATATATTTATATATTGTATACATATAGATAGATAGATAGATAGAAAGATAGAAAGATAGATGGGAGAGAAAATGTAACCATAGAAGAAAAGAGAGAGAGAGAGAGAGAGAGATATAGACAGGCAGACAGACAAAGATAGATAGATAGATAGATAGATAAATAGATAGATAGATAGATTGGTAGAGACATTGAAAGAGCTATATATATCTATATAATATACAGACACATATATATATATATATATATTTATAGAGTGAGAGAGAGAGAGAGAGAGAGAGAGAGAGAGAGTGAGCGAAAGGTAGAAAGATGGAGATAGAAAAGGTAGGGGAAAAAAAGCAAATAGAAGCTTACATAGTTAAAATCATTGTAGACGGGAAATAAAAATGGATTGACATTCTTTAAAGATGAAAAGAAGTTGGGTTGTGCCTGTTGTATCCATATCTTATAAAGGAGGTGATAATATCTTAATATCACTATCTATGGAGTGGAGAGGGAGAAAGGAAGGAGATGTGGGATGGGGTTTAACCATATTAATGCTTAGGATGATTTCTGAAACTACTTACTAGATACATCATTGCCGAATTTTATACCAGATAAATCAGATTTCAGAGAATTCACATATTGAATTATGAAATTGGAACTTTTTGACTTGATATGTCTGTTAAGTGAAATCTTATTTATCTGGTATAAGAATATGTAAAATGGAAGATTTTGTGTAACAAATTTCAGTTCGGTTAGAATCAGACCGTGCAGTGAAAGGGTTAAGGATACTTGGATATGAATGATAAATAGATTCACATGATTCCCTCTTGCCAGTTCACTGAAATCTTATTTATTTGGTATTGGTATAAGAATATGTAAACTAGTAAATTCTGCATGACATAATAATATTTCAGTTCGGTTAGAATCAGACCTTGCAGTGAAAGGGTTAAGGCTACTGGGATATGAATAACAAACAGATACACATGCTTCCTTCTATCCTCATATTATTATTATCACCGAACACCTGGATGACTCGGTGACGAGGAGAAGACGCAGAGACATTATGATGGCTGGGGATTGATATTGTAGGTGGGGTTTGGAGATAACGGATAAAGATCAATAAAATAGTTGTGTGATCGGCATGTGAAACTGAGGCCTTTAAATGATCATGAGACGGTGGGTTATTCTCATGTCAGGTTAAAACAAGTGCTTTAGAAATTTCTGACTGGTTCACAGTTTATCCCGGTGCTGAAGATAGCATGTACAGCAGAGAAAGCGACAGTGTTTGACATTGTCTGGTTAGGGCGCTTGTTTGTCGCAGAATACTCTTCCCAACCATGGGTTGATTTGCCATTGAACACATGGGTGGAGTGAGGAAATTGGGGTATATTTTCTTACAATGACTGGGTGCCGATGAGAAGACGCATTATGTCTAATGATTGATATTATAGGTGGGGTTTGGAGATAACGGATAAAGAGCAAATTACAATAGTTGTGTGATCGGCGTGTGAAACTGTGACCTTTAAATGAGCATGAGACGCCAGATAAGTCTAAAGTCATGTTAAAGTAAGTGGTTTCTGAAGATCTCATGTATGTAGTAGAGAAAGTGAAAGTGGTTGAGATGGCGTCATCTGGACATCAGCTGGTCTATCGCAGATTACTTTCCTCCACCCAACCATGGGTTAATATCCCATTAAACACATGGGTGGAGTGAAGTAATTGAGGTAAATTTCCTTGCCAAAATAAAACAACAAAACAAACCCACAAAAAAACCCAAAAAAACAACCGAAGTGCAGCTGGTGGGTGGGGATCAAATCCGGTCCTTTCGGGTTCTGTGGCGCGCCATGACTAAATCAACCAAATTTTTTTCAGGTTGGTGGAACACAATGTGTACTTGGGAAGTTCATATTTATTATCCTCTCTATAATTATTCAAAGTTTGTAAATTGTGTTTAAAAGTTCGTAACTGAAAAACAAAAACAAAACAAAAACAACAACAAAAAACAACAAAACATTACCATCATATTCAGAACGATTGCTTTATTTGAATAGAGAAGAAGATGAGCGACCGACACATTGTCCAAATTCGAATACTTTCAATGCTAAGGAAATTTCTCTATCTACACTACATAACTAGGGTACATCAAAATCTTAACCCTTTCACAGCGTGGTCTCATTCTTACCCAACTAAAGTGTGCAAAATTTTGAAAATGTACGTGATATTATACCAGATAAATCAGATTTCAGTGAACTGACATGTGCCAAAGAGCCTAAAATTCAGGCTTTTGGCATATGTCAGTTCACTGAAATCTGATAAGAATTGGCAACTCTTGAAGATTTTGGTGTTTTTAGCAGTGAAAGGGTTATGCATGATCTGGTTTAGAATCAGACCCCGCTGTTGCAGGGTCAGCTCGCTGTTTCCTTCTGTCGACCAGGCGATAGGTGCCGTAGCTGGGTCACGGGTTGGATCCCCACTTTGGTCAATTGTATGTTTTTGCTTTTTTCCATTTTTCTGCTTTCTTTGACTTTGTCTGGCTTGTGCACTGCATACCATTTCAAGTTTGACACATTTCTTGTGATTTCCAGTGCATGCTCCCCAACTTACTGTCATTACTATTAATAAGTCAAAACAAAAAACGTGATCGAATGCATAAAATAACAATAGTAAAAAAAACACTAGCATTTATGAGCTAGAGACAGCTGCATTTTACTTGCCGTTGTCTCCATGGCAGATGTTGTCTTTTTTATTGTTATTATTTTGTTGTGTGTGTGTGTGTATGTATATATCTATATATATGTGTATATGTATGTATGTGTGTGTGTGTGTGTGTGTGTGTTGTTGTTGTTGTTGTTGTTGTCTCGATAGCAGATGTTTTGTTTTTGTTGTTATTATTTTGTTTTGTGTATGTGTGTGTGTGTATGTATATATGTGTTGTTGTTGTTGTTGTTGTTGTTGTTACAATAATAGCTATGATATTGTTGCTATAACTGGACAATAAAGACTCAACGTTACCGACGAATGTGAAGAATTTTGATTGGGATAAGATTAGTCTGGCTCTCTCCACAGGTGTTGGACCAGGAGATAACAGATCGATGATATACTCATTCACCCTGTTGTCTTCTCATTGTTATCATCATCGAGGCGATGAATTGTCCCAAGATATCCTAGATAATCATTGATTATTAAAAAGGGAGTGAACTCTCGCCGAGCAGGTGTCCCTGCATTGCCGAATGTCAAAGACTGTGTGTATTATTATTATGCTTCGATATCATCGAGGACTATCTGTCAATTATGCAAGATCTGAAGAACGCATTGACGATCAAGATAATCAATGATATTGTTGATGATTTATTGAAGTACTTTATTTTCTTCCTTCTTTTTTTCTTTTTTTCTTATCTCGTTTTACATTACAAATTATTCCGGCTCTTGTTAGGTACTAGATAAACGCCACAAAGAGTGAACAATCAAGGAGTGCTGGTATCAATACTGTATAATGTGCCGTCTTGTGCTGGCATATTGCCACTCTGTTTAATTCATCATTTTCCCTAGATTTTCATTGCGTGTAAGTTATGTATTTTGCATGGTCATGACAGTAAGGGGGGGGGGGGGGGGGGGGCCCCCCAT